>DF237432.1:0-70107 GCA_000708835.1 Klebsormidium nitens | reverse complement strand
ATCTCCGTCCCCATCGAAAAGCCCCACCCCTTCTCCGTCGTCAAGCCCTGAGCCCTCCCCTAGTTCGAGCCCCTCGCCTAGTTCGAGCCCCTCGCCATCCGTAAGCCCCTCCCCCTCCCCGTCCGCTGTTCCCGCGCCGCTCCCATCCCTCGCTCCCGCCATTCCGTGCGACCCGTTGACGAAGGCCTTTTGCAATGGGCAGAATGGGGGGGCGAGCTACAGAATAGCGACAGTCGGCTCAATTACCCCCACCTTAGAGGCCTCTTTCCCAAACGCTTCACTGACGACCCCCATAACAATCGACGTTGTCGCCTTCGGCAAAGCCTCGCTCCCAGCTCCAGCCCGGACGTCCGTCTCCATTGATGCGTACGTCAACGGCTTTGCGCTCAGCCTGACGCAAGCGTCGCCGGATTCCGGCACCGTCTTCTACGAGCCGCATGAGGGGACCGTCACCTTTTCGGTGACCGGACCGGCGCTAGACGGTTTCGTGTACATGATCGAGGGCTTCCAAGCGATGGGCTGCTCTCCTGCTGACGCGTGGCAGGCCGCCGTCAACGGCACGCTCGGCGCGTGCTCCTGGGCGCACACCGCGGCCGGCCTGTACGCGCAATACGACCCGGTGACCCTCACGGCGGCCACCGGGGGGATCCCCCCCGCGCAGTGGAACGGCATCTACGTTTTGCAGCTGCACAGCGTCGCGGAAGTCGAGGTCCCCTCTAGTTCGCAGCAAGTGGACCCTCACACGACCGGGGAGATCCAGGGAGCTGCCGGCAGCGTCCAGTTTGGCGGCGAGTTTGCCTACTCGGCGACGGTTGACGGGGACGAAAGCATCAGCGCCTTCGCCGCCTACTTCCCGGGGGAGATGACCCCAGTTGGCGGCGACGGCGGCGCGCGCCGGCGCGCGCGCGCGCTGCTCGCGGCCGGCGGTACGGTGACGGTGAAGGTCGCGTCCGGGCTGCTGTTCCTGAAGCGCGGCAACACCACGTACGCGCCCGCGAAGGGCGCGCTCGAGTTCCGGGGCGTTGGGAACCGGTGGGTAACGTCATTCTCCGTGTCCGTGCACCAGTACACGAACTGCACCCCGGGCCAGTTCAACAAGGTGGCCAGCTTCGCGAACTGCACGTGGGCGGTGGTGCCAAATGACATCAGCATGACTTACAACGCGACCGCGCAAAAGATGGCGCTGGGCAATCTGGGGAGCACCACGTGGAACAGCGTCTACGTGCTGTCGGCCGAGTTGGCCATCCCGTCGCCTCCCCCCTCCTTAGCCCCGCCGCCGCCGCCCCCCGCTGAGGTGAAAACAGGGGGCTTGGGCAACAATATTGTACTTATTGTTGTTGTGTGCATAGCGGGTGCCTTTATTGTGGTGGGTCTGCCGCTTATGGTCGTTGGCGGGAGGAGGAGGAACCGGGAGAGGTCGCACATAGATTCACACCGACAGTAAAATAGGCAACGCTGCAACTTTCATTCTTTTGGCCCTGCAATTGAGATCAAATAGATTGCCGAGTTTGAGTTAAAGGTAGACTTGGAGAGGCGCGCTGAGATGAGAACGTTCATGAGCCAACGAGCCGCTCATGCCAAGCTTTGAGCGAGCAGACTTTGGTTAGTTCGTTGAGCAGATGCGGAAACGTTGATCGAGTATGCGCGTGTGCTAGAACGATAGAACGAGTCTGCACCCCGCGCCGTGCACCACGCATGGGCTTTGCTTGTTGTACTTTCTCAATGTATCAGGTTTGTTCATCTTTGAGATTTGCAAACGACGCCTGGCACGTTATACCACGTGATATAGTGGTGCCATGCCAGCTTGCGAGAGTGTGTGTTACGCGAAGCACACCCCAATAAAAACAAATCATACACAAACCTGGACTCTCATGATAGCCTACTTTTTATGCATATGATCACTGAGCATGTGATGCATGATGCAAATTGTGCTCGCGTACTGCCCGAACTTGCCTTAGAGAAACCCGATGATGTAGGTCCATAGGTCGCAACGCCATAATGTGGCGGCGAACTGAAAAAGCCTGGTGCGATCCGAGAAGTTCTTTCTTGGACAGTCGTCTCAGAAAGAATGCTTACAATCGTAAGACTCGGACGTACGCCGACGTCCAGCTATCCGGCCCAACAAGGCGCGGAACTTAACGTCTCGCATCACATGTCTGTCAAGCTTTCAGTTGGCGAACACGTGGATACATACCAAGTGCCATGTTAGATTATGATTTTTGATGCGCACCACTCCGCTGGCAAATTATAACGTACTTTAACGTCGAGGCCCGAATCGACTCGAAGAGTAACCACTTCGCAAAGTTTGGGCCCAACAATGACGGTCAATGCTGTAAGTACCGTACAGCACGCGTACCGCTAAAACAGCTCAGTGAAGCGCTGGCCTATATGTTGCATGCGTGAGGTTCCAAGTGGATTCTCTACGGCGGCAAAAGATGAGCGGAGACGCATCGCGTAACGTACTGAAGAATACCAACTGAGCATGAGCATACGGTGGGGTCGCTACGACACGTTGCCAGACTGAGCGGCCTGCGCGCGCGCACGATTCTTACGGGACCCCATGCCTGTGACTTGCGCTTGACAAAGATCATCTAGCGCATACACGAGGACCAGAAGTGACTGAACAAAATGAGGGCAATTAGATCGAAAGATTGCAGTCATCGTGTGATTCTGAGAGCAGGCAACCTGACGCGTTGAGTTCGGCACGAATGGCTAGCGTTCTTATAAGGACCCGCTTGTTTCTTGGCCAATGCTCGACGGTTCTGCAGCTCCCCCATGAAAAATTGGCTAAGGGCTAGCCGATCCGAGGCCGCCTTGCTCCCTAGGATGAAACCAGGACCACAGCCAGTCTTTCCAAAGAAGCTGCCACAGTTCACTCCGGACTACGACAGAATTGCAGTCAATCGCTGGAGGTCTCCAATGGGACTTCCGTGCGGATCGGAGCTCTTTGGCAGCCAACCCAGAACCTTTTCACACCAGCTCGCCCTTGAAGACTCTGTCGGTGTGAACGAGCTCGTGTCCAGGGCACGTCCGGCCATAACAGCCCAGTCTGCCACGTGCCAACAATCAGGAGGAGCTCCAATCTGCATCGACGGCCTCGGAGAGTGCAGCAGAAGCTGAAGAGCCCATCGGACGGCGCCCAAGGATCCGGACGCACTGACGTACCAAAGCAGCGTCCGGAGCTCGCTGCATAGATCCAACGAGCAATTCTAGGACTCGTACATGTTCACGTGCTTGTGAGGACAACTTCTTGCTGTTTTGAAGCAACCCAAAGGAGTCAAGAGCGGTGCAGGGAGTTTACCCTCAAATCTCGTTCCAGGAAAGTGCTCGTTCGTCCTCGGCAAGCGCTCAACCGCAACTTGTGACAGCTCGAACGGGCACAAGACACGGGTAGTACATCTCACTTTCCTTTAGCCTTAACTACGTCAAGATGTGAAAGGAAAGTGCTGTGATCGATCTCAGTTGATTGAACTTCGTTTGAAGAGACCCGCAGTAGTACCCAAATCTTGGGTCTTTCCGCGATATACTGAGGCTGAGGGGCTCACAAGAGCTGCATCTCTGAGTTGTGAGCAGAGAGACTGAAGACGATGAAGGTAGAAAGCGGACGGAGGAGAGAGGAAGCACGAGACGACACTTAGGATTCGAGGAAGATACGACTTTTAACTCTGTGTGACTCCCAAGACTTTGGGCCATACGGTCGATACAGCCGGACGGTTTACTTGCACTACAAGCCCACACCGAGTCCACAATCAATCTGGCAAAGTTCCGACAACCTACAACGGACCAGGACAATCAGGTCCACACTTATAGCAGGTACCAAGTAGCTTATCGAAGCAGACGTTGCATGACGTCACCTGGTCGAGAAGACCGGCCCCGCGCTCCTCTTCCTGCGCGCGTTCCACGCCGCCAGGCCCGCCGCGAGCCGCAGGAACGGCACCAGAATGGCCGCCGACACGGCGTCGTCGACCGTTACCGCCAGCTTCCGGTGGACGACCGTTATCGCCGCCCGAAAGTCGTCGAACACGGCATCGCGGCTCCAGTCGTCGCTCGCGGCCGCGAGCAGAACCTCCAAAACCTCGAGCGCCATTCCGGCGATGATTGCGGTGTCTGCGGTGTCGGGGGAAGCGGGGCCGAGGCGCGGCGAGACCACGAGGTTCGCTAACCAGGGGACTAACCCGGCGTGGTCAACTAGGTCGGAGGCGCACTTGTGGATGCGGACTGCGTGACGGAAGACCTGCGAAAGCAGAGGTGTGTCCCGTGAGCTCATCCGAAGACAGTCGAGATGGGTGCTTTTCCGTTAAGAGTCGAGATGGGTGCTTTTCCGTTACCATGGGCGTGGCATAAACGGTATGACGGAAAACGGAAAGCTGAGAGTTGGGGTGTCAAAAGCGTCTTCAGATGGGCGGAGGCGTCCGCAGGTAGATCATCCAAAGCGAGGGTCGCGTAACAAAACCAAGACTTTACAATGTTAGGGTACGACGTGAGGTGTTAAGCGGACAGCAATGTGGTTCGGTAAACTTTCTAGAATCTCGAGTAATTCCAGCATCAGAGGATCTAAGGATGTCTGACACGGGCATATTCACGACGCTTGACACCTGCTTGACTCCGAATCGCAGAGCGAGGCTTGAACTATTGAGGCCTCATACCAAACAAACCGTATCTAACCGCTCCTTTCTTTGGATCACAAGACCTGCATGTGTGAAAGCCTCCGGTCGGATGCGCTCCTGCACTGCTCAAATAAAAGAGACTCTCAAATCTCAGGAAGGAACTTGAGGCCTCCTTAGCCTTGTGAAACCCGATCGCATTCACACCGCTCGCCTACCTGCATGACCAGGTTCCCTGATTTTGAGGTGACCACCAAGGAAGATTTGAACTTCGCAAAAGCGGAGGGGCTGGAGAGAGCATTCACACCGGTCCTTTACCTGCATGACCAGCCTGCGTGTGAACGCGTCCGCCATGGCGCTCCCCGCGAAGCTCATGAGCAGCTCCAGCACGAAGCGCCGCCGGAATACGCGCCCGTCGGCTGACGTCACCAGGCCGGCCGCCAGCAGGCGCAGCATCCAGACGCGCTCGGTGCGGTACGACGGGGAGCCGCTGTTGAACAGGCTGTAGAACAACGGGATGTCCTGCGGAAAGAGTGACGTCGCTAAGTGTGAGATGAGGTTTGAGAACCTGACACTGATTGCTTGGGGGTCTGAATAAAGGACGTCATCAGGCCGACTAATGGATCACTGCATCTAGACGCGCTTGGTGCAGTACGACGGGGAGCCGCTGTTGAACAGGCTGTAAAATAACGGGATGTCCTGCGGAACAATGATGTCACTGGATTGACAATAGCTTTCAAAAGGTTGCTGCCTCCTAAATCTTTAAAGGCATGGTGCCGTCACTAACACGGCGTCACAAACACGTTTCTGAGGGCTTAGCACTTGCAGGACGTTGCACGGACGTAGTGCTGCGGCCAGCAGAGTATCAGAGCGGAAGACGGATCCGACCCTGGCTATTCTCAAGGTTTACCACCGCTTCAGCAGGCTTCCATGGGTTCACCATGCGGCGCCTGCTTCAGGTGGTTTCAGAAGATTTCAATCCCCCCTTGAGACGGTGAGCACAAGACGACGAATCTGCTTTGTGTTTCACCTCCAGATCCAGCGCCGGCCGCTTGAGCAGAAACTTGTTGACCGCCCCGAACAGCGCGTGCTTCAGATACGCGAGTCATCCATATGGATCATACTCGGTTGGCGAAAGATAAAAATCTAAACCTGAAACTCACCTCCAACTCCACCCAAAAATAAGTTTGAGACGAAGAATGCAGAACATCGTCTCATCTCCAAATGTAACGCCGGCCGCTCGAGCAAGACCGATTGAGCGCGCCATACGGCGCCTGCTTCGGGTGCATACCTGACTTGCGCATCAATCAGACCAACTCGTTTCCTCCCTCAACTTGAGGTATCACAATGTGTGACAACCAAATCTAAAGGAAGACCTTGCGTTTCGCCTCACCTCTAGATCCAGCGCCGGCCGCTTGAGCAGAAACTTGTTGAGTGCACCGTACAAGGCGTGCTCAGGGTGCATTTGGATGCAGGCCGCCTCCGCCGCGAACGCCGCTGACGTCATGGGGATGCGCTGGAGGGGCTCCGTGATGGCGTTTCTGACGTAATGCAGCAGCAGCCGCACCTGCTGCTTCTCCCGGAAGCTGGTCGCCGGGTCCTGCGAAGAAGGCAAAAAGAGATGGATTGGAGTTGGGAAATTGCATGTTGGAAGCAGATCTTTTGTCGCGACTTAGGAGAAGCAGTTGCAAACCTGCAAATGCTGGAAGCAAGGATACGTTCGCATCTACGGGGAACCGAGAGCAAGCCGGATCAAGGCAGTATCTTCCATGATAACTCAGAGCTTGCGTGCTGGAAAGCTAGCGCAAGATTGAGCTACGTCATGAGGTCAGTCTGCAAAAACTTTGGGTTTACTCTGGGAGTAGTCGATTCGATCGTCTGCACCCTGCGACCAACCGGAACACCCGACCTCGAATCTGCAAGCTGTGACTCTAAACTACTTTTCTGCAGCGCAAGGGCAAAGCGAAACGCAAACAAACGGCAAAGCGGAACGCAAGCGGACAGCGAATCGTAAAAGTCCCCACCTCTAGATTGGCCATGTAGAGCGCGAGCACGTTGTATCCCGCGCGGCGCATCCCCTCGTCCGCCGCCGCGAGCGAGGCCAGCGCGAGTTGCAGCAGGCCGGACCGCGCGAAATCGCGCGCCTCCATGGCGCTCGTCTTGAGGACGTGCACCGCGAAGGGCAACAGAAACGAAGGGTCGTAGGCCGCGCTTCGAAGCTCTGAAAAGAAAAGAATGTACGTTTTTGTCAGCTTTCAAGGAGGCTTCTGATATACACTGGAACGGACAGAAAAAGTCGCGCAGAAAAGACGTGCCTCCATGGCGCTCATCTTAAGAAGGCACAGTTCCTTTTGCACGGCGAAGGGCAGCAGAAACGCGGAGTCTTAGGCCGCGTTTGTAGCTCTACAGAGGAATGAACTATGTCGAGGTATGTCTCCTGTGCCTTTGGGTGGAGCGACGGTTGCGCTAGAAGAAGTTTGCAAATCCTCAAAGTGCACGGCGTACGGCAGCAGAAACGAAAGCAGAAGAAATGAACGGTCGTACACCGCATTGGAAGCTCTGAAAAGGAGCAGATGTTCGTCAAGGTGTGCACAAAAGTTCCTGGTACGCTTCGGAAGTGAAAGACGATCGCGCAAAGTCGAGTCTGCCCGTCATGGGAAAGTGCACGGCGAAGAGCAGCAGAAACGAAGGGTCGTAGGCCGCGCTTCGTAGCTCTGAGAAAGAAAGAATGTTATCATGGTTGAGAGAAGTTTTGGAACTTCTGATGGTAAATCGATCAAGGAGTAAATGTCAGGCCGAACCTTTTTCTATTTCTAGAGGCGAAGACTGTGCGGTTGACCCCGCCGGTGGCATGGCAAGGAAGCCAACGAAACGAAGCGCACTAACCCAAGTTGCTAACAAAAAAGAGCTCTTGGGGTTTCAGATACCCGAGGATATAGTTCCGCACCTTCTTCCGGGTCGACCGCCGCACCCTTGTTCCGCGTTCCCTCGTCCGGCTGAGCAGGGTACAAGCTCCGGCGGACCGGAAAGTAGAGCACCGCCAGGCCGCACCGCCGGGGGTCGAGTGGGCTCTCTTCCCGAAACTGGCGGGACCGAGCGCCGGTGTCGAACGCAACCCCTGAAAAGCAGAATTTGGACTATGCTTTATTCACAGGGGTTCAGCTGAAGTGCTTGAAAGTCTGTTCGTCTGACTGGACTGGTAAAAGATGTGATGTAAGAGCACGGCCAGGCCGCACTGCCGGGGCTTAATGGGCTCTCTTCCGGAAACTGACGGGACTGAACGCCGGTGTCGAACGCAACCCCTGGAAAGGAAGTTCTTGTTTAGGGTCAGCCAAAGGGGTTTGCCTGAAGTACTTAATAACTTGTTTGCTTGACTGGACTGGTAATAGATGTGATGTGAGAGCACGGCCAGGCCGCACCGCCGGGGGGTAGTGAAATCTCTTCCCAATACTGACAAGACCGAGCGCCGGTGTCAAACGCACCTCCTGGAAAGAAACCTTTAGTAGTGTGTGGCTCGGTTGTTGCTTGAGGGCTTGAACAGAGGAGAGCACAGTCGGCTTGACCGGGTATAGTGGGCCTGTCTGCAAATGTAGCGGGACTCAGCGCTGGTGTCGGACAAAACGCTTGGCATCAAACAATGATAGCATTCGGTTACGGATTTTCGCGAGAACTTAGCTGCGGCGAAATCGAGGCAGAGAGGATGCGCAGCTCAATAAGATCAAATGTTTGCCACTCCAAGCGAAAGGCGTCGCTTCTGGATCAGCCCGAAACCGGAACAGCGGAACGGATCCAAACAAAGACACCTCGGCTTTCCGTCGGATTGGCGCCAGCTGATCGCGCAGGCATCGCTATATCAGAGCAAGGAAAACAGAATCCACTTGGAAATTCTAGACCGCCCACGAGAGCTTTCAACGTGCGCGTACGATATCTTCTCAGTCCGAAGCAAAAGCAGACGCTTCGAACTTCAAGAAGAGGGGTCCTTGCGCCGAACGAAATGCGGCCCTAACCTGACAGTCTCTGCTCCTGGCGCGATCGCAGCGCTCGCTCGCCCCACAAATAGTCCATCCCGACCAGACCCCGCGCGCCTTCCTGGCCGTCGATTTGCCGCATCAGGTGCAGGATCCGACGGTCCAGACCGCTCATCGTCGCCCCATAAGCGGCCAGCAGCAGCGATAGAAGATCGTCCACGGGTTGAGCGTCGGTGCCCCCGCTAGAGTTTGCGTGCGCTTTCCGGAGGCCTAGAAGAACCGTTAGCAGCTGGACTACTTCTGATTGGGCGGTGTTAAGTGGCTCGCTTTTGACAGGGGCTGCTGCAGTTCTGATGCTCGATCGCGTGCCGTGTTCGGAACTCGGATTTTGACTCCTAGCTAACGAACGACCCGCTTCGTTCGGGGCACTGCCTAACGGAAGGGGTGACAGCAGCTCCGTGATGATTCCCGACACTGACGCTTCAGCATCGGCAAACCCTTCCGCGTTTGCGCCCGCTTTTCCCGCCGCCATTTGCGGGGTGCTCCTTTCAAAGCCCACCGGCAATGGAGGGGTGTCTAGCAACGAAAGAATGGAAGCTAGGGAGCTCGGCACGAAGTCCCCTGAGTGTTTTCCTAGCGCCTCCGGGAGGGGTTTGACGTTTTGGTTAAGGGAACCCCTTTCCGCTCGGCTCGCTAGCAGAGTCGGAACGAACTGCGAATGCGAAACCAGAAGGTCGAAGAGCCTGGCCCCCATCTCGGCGACCTTTTGGCTGTCAGATACTGACTGGTCGCCGGAGACACCCCCGCCTTTGACACCGTTTGCGACGCCGTCGTCCGCTGTCGTCTGTCCCGCCTCCATTGGGGTAACACCATCCTCTGCAATTTCCGCTAACCGACTTTCTAAAGCCGATTTGTCCGTGCTTTCTCCGACCGCGGCCAGCAGTAACCGGGCCACGGTTAAGCTCACCACGTCCGCAAACCGCCACCTCAGCACAGACTCCACGAAGCTCGCGACCGCTGCCGCAAACTTGTCCGTTAACCCTGAAACATTACCCGCCGCCTCTGCCAGCAAAGCCAGTAGCCCTTCCTCTAACCGCGATTTAACCCGCTCGGTTTCCCCTCCAGAACCCCCTTGTGACCGGTGCAGACCGGCCAGTGACGTCATCAGGGTCTGGGCGTATCTGCGCAGGTGTTTAGAGTGGATTTGAACGTCTGAAGACGTGGGTGCTTCCTCCGTTTTGTTCGGTCCGCTTTCTACTCTTTCTTCTACCTCGCCCGTGTTTAGAATCAGTAGCCTCGCCACAGCTGCTGCCTGCTGCAAGCAATGCACTGAACGGATTCTAAACTGCGTCCCACTGTCGTGCTCTTCCGCACCCGAACTTGCTGAACCGTTCTCTTTCGATCGGCTCGGGGCAGTGAGAGCTTCTGGCCCTTCGACTCTCCACCCACCCTTTGGCAGCAGTTTCCGTAGTAGCCGACTCCGTTCCTTCGTCGAGACCGGAACCAGAGCGGAACAGCAGCGGAACAGCTCCACTCCGTTCCCGATCGGCTCCGCTGTCCCCACAACTTCCGACTCCTCACTTTCCAGGACACGTGTCCCGTTCCCAGGGCCTTTCGCGGCCTGTGCTTCAAGCCCGTCCGTTTTCCGCTTCTTTGCCGTCCTTTCCTTCTCTTCAGCAGCATCTCCTCTGCCCGTTTCAAGCCCTTCCGAAGACAGCGTTCCGGCTTCCGCTTTCCGCTTGGCCCCTCTCCGGTTTTTCGTGCCGCCGTTGAGCGCCGTGCCTGGCCCCTCTAACCCAGAACTCCCTCTTAACCCGCCTTTCAAGGCGTCCTCTGTGAGGTCTGACCCAGGGTTTACAAGATACTCTGTCACCAGACCCAGGAAGAGCTTCGCAACGGTCACTGCATCGCCTGAACGTTCCGTTTCCGGCCCCCGTAAACTTGCCGCTCCTTCCTCTTCTCCGGATTCCGCAGAATCTTTGCTCGTCGCCTCGCGCAGATACTCCTCGACAGGGGCGACCAGAAGCAGCTTGTTCTCAGCCGAAGTGTCGCCTAACAGCCTGCTCAGCTGCGCTCCAAACTCCGCCCGGTGCTCTGTACTGTGCCGCACAAGAACGCGCAGAATCTCCGCTCTAGTTTCCGAGGGCTGCTCCACGTACGTCCGAACCAGGGCCGTCGGGGTCGCCTTCGCCAAGTCGTTGAGAAGAAGAAGGCCCCCGGTTTGCGAGTGGGCGTCCGAATCGATCGGACGGTGTTGAGATGCGGAGCCCATCGGACGGCCAATGGAAAGCGGTCCATTTGGACGGTCTCCGGACGATGACGGGACCGTACCGGACAGAGGAACGCCAACGGTTCTATAAGCCGTTTCCAACAACGCCCGCTCAGTGCTACGCAGAGCCGCGAGGAGGCACTCGTCCATTCCGTCCGTTCCGCTCGTTCCGTCCATTCCGTCCGGTCTCCCGTCCGCGACTGCAGGGTCAGCGACCCTCCGGTACACTTCCCGGAACTTCGCCACCCCGACGCCAGTCTCCGCGCCAATGGCGCCCTTTGCTGACGTCACCGAAACGTCTAACGTCAGGGCCCTTGGCGGCTCCGACAAGACTTTGCTTGCGAGCTGGAGAGTTAGCCGCCGGAGAGCGGGGGTTTTGAGCGCGTCCGATGCGCGGCTTCTGTGCGGGACTAGGGGCAGTCGCAGCTCGGGATTTTGGAGGATTTGGGGTGTTTGTGCGAGTGGCGGCAAAAGAAGGTCTAGCAGGCGGAGCAGGGAGGTGGTTTCGCCGAAGGGGACAAGCTTGATGGCGGCCTCCAAGCCCTGCACGCAGTGGTGACGTCAGACTTGATACTTTTGCTGACGTCCATCGTTGTTTTCGCTGTTCAGAGTGATGTCCCCGTCCCTCAAACTTTGGATGTCGCAAGGAATGCATTTTGATAGATTTGCGATGATCTCTTGATCAGACTGCAGGAGATCGCAAGACCGAAAACCAAGCCAGTCAAACGCTTGCCCACATTTGAGCAAAAGCTTTGACCCAGAAAACCAGACTTCAGATGTCGCACACTATGCACGTTGACAGAAGCAACAGAAAACTTTGCTTGCTCCGCTCACCTCGTCACTTGCGTCTTTCCTCAGCCGCTTCTCCACTTGCACCACTGCCCTTTCCACGTACGGTGAACACGCTCGCTCGAGCGATTCCCTGCTGACGTCACTGAGCCCCGCTCCCGATTCCTTATGAACAGTCGGTTCGGATTCTGCAAAGCTCCCCGCCGCGCCAAATGCCACGCTGTCAGGATGCGCCGCCAAGAGCAGATCACGTACGAGGTCCGCAATCCTGCAGTTTACTTCCGCGGCTCCCGTGACGTCATGCTGGCGTAGAAAGCGCGTGGAGAGCGCGGGGTGCTGGAGCGCATCTACGGCGAGGGCTGGATCGGTGAAAGCTTGAACCACCGTCTCAGGCTGGGCTAAGGAGAGATCCCGGTTGACGGGGGGTGTGAATACGGCTTGTCTAAGAAGGCCAAAGAGAGTGTCCACACCAGAAGTAAGGGTTTGGAGATTATCCTCATTTACTAATGATGAATGCAAGTGGTGCAGGAGCACGCGGACAGCTGTCGCGCGCTGGATGGCTGTGAGGGGCTTGAGGAGATTCCCGAGGAGCGTCTTCACACCGGGGGTTTCGAGGGAAAGAACGGAAGCGGCTGACGGGCTTTCAGGATGGGGGGGAACTCCGCACACTGGAGAGAGAAGAGCGGAAAACGGAACGGTCGACAGGAAGCTCGCTAGGGAATTATGTTGCGCCTCCGTTCGTCTGTCCGCTCCCTTCACCTCCGCAATCTCACTAGCCTCCTCTAGTATTTTCAGTGCCTTTCGAAACGCCTCAGGACTGCACCGCGCCGCCGACGAAAGCAGCCCGGGATCGGTCTTGACGAGATCCTGCAAAACGCCCCCCCCGATCGCCCTCGCCGCTTCCGTCGTTTCCATCCCGGCCCCGCAAAAAGCTGACGTCAGCTCGGGGAGTGTGCGGGCCACCTCGCCCGGGGGTGACGTCAGCAGGGCGTACCCCAGGGCACGTGCCAGGGCTGGACGGTCCGAGGGATCCCCCGAAGCGTAGTCTTCGATCGCCTCGTCGAGGGCGGTAGAAGGGGTTTGCAAAGGGTTTGCAAAGGAAGTTAGGGTTTCGGACGGTCCGGTGAGGATGGTTTGAGCAGCTGTCCGAAGCGAGAACAGAGGCGCCCACTCGCAGGCGGAGGCCTCTTCCTGCAGAAAGATGAGGGGTTTCAAATCATGGCTTTTTAGGGCGGGGCGTCTGGTCAACTGGGAGATTGCAGCAAAAGGGTACCAGAAAGGGGGTCACTTTCAATTTCCATATGCATCTAATCCCACATTTTTGAAGCTTAAAGGAGTCTGGGAACGTGTTGCTGTGACTGCGTTTAACGCACAGGTAACCAGACTCTAGACCTAACTACGCCTCAGGTGCTTAGCAAAAGTCAGTCAATGATCTTCACATTGTATTGTGCTCGGGCCCAGAAGGACGGCATCCCATGAGCGTTCCGAAGCAGGCACTCCACAACCCGCACAATACATGGAACAAGTCGAGAAGCAACCCGATCCCAAAAATGAACTTCCACATTGTATATAGACAGCAGCATAGTCGAAGTTGGCTCTCTCTACCAGATTCCCAGCTGCAATCGGTCGGCATGAGATTGAAACCAACGTCCCTGACAACTGCCGTGACAGAACGGAGAAGATCACCGACTAAGCGAGCCCTTTAAACTTACCTCACTGATTTCCGCCAACAGATCCACTACCACAACTGCAAGCGTCCTCGGATTGCGCTGCACTTCTAGCAGCCGCCTCAGCGACCCCGCCACGTAAGCAGCGATGCCCGTCTTCCTAAGCAGCCCCAAACCGCCGGGTTTCCCCGCTGACCCCTTTCTGTCCCCCTCCGACTGACCGGCTGCCAAGACCTTGAGGCACTTTTCGATCGCGCACACGACCAGGGGGCCAAACTCAGGGCCAGAACTGCACCCCCTCGCAAGAACTTCTCGTTCCCCCCGACCGGACGAGCCAGCTTGAGGCGGCATCGTTTCCCACCCAACTGGAGCTTTAATTCGCTGGTTCGGACCGTTCTTCTCCTCCGGAACCTCTAGAAGGGTATGCGCAGAAAGCGCCGATTGAATGCGTTCCAAGAATCTATAAGGGTTCTTGCTGACGGCGAAGAATGCATCAGCGAAGAAACCGGCGACGGAGTCGGAGAGGCTGAAGGAGGGGCGCCCCTCGGAGCTTGCGTCCCAGCGTGGAAGGAGTTCGAGCCACGTGGCGACCTCCAGTTGGTGGGAGAAGACGCCGGAGGCCATCAGGCTTTGATGCGCCAAGGCTTCGGCCTGCGAAATATATGAAGGCCGAACTCGTCAGACCAGAATTCAAAGAAAAGTGGATGTGCTCAGAAGCGGAGTAACATGCAGCAGGCCCTCGACGTCCGCTACTGAACAGTTCTTAGAAGACTTACGACGCTCAAGACTATGTTTGGTACTTCAGGAAGCGGAACAAGTGGAACGAGGATCCACATAGAAACAGCCCTCGTCACTCTGTCATCCTGTCTGACAATACTTCATAGTTTTTGACGGATACTTCAATCTCTGCAGGGGATCTGATCCTCAAACGGCGTCTCCAATACTATCCAGAACTGCAAATATGACGATTCTCGTCTTTGTCAAAGTGACGCCGGACCTCAAACGTTCCTCACAC
Source organism: Klebsormidium nitens (assembly GCA_000708835.1). Lineage (NCBI taxonomy): Eukaryota > Viridiplantae > Streptophyta > Klebsormidiophyceae > Klebsormidiales > Klebsormidiaceae > Klebsormidium > Klebsormidium nitens. Next base: position 55,795 of record DF237432.1, on the reverse strand, counting down.
TTCAGAATTCAAGTACATTCTTTATTCCTTCGCGTTTCGAAGAAGGACGTCCAGACCCACAAAAACACCTGGTCGTGACGGTTGTTGCCCCCCGAAAAGCAAACCTTCAACTCCAAGGATCAAACCGGAACACTTTTCCCTCTACCAAGAAGTACAGAGAGTCCCAGCATACCTTCTCGCGCAACTCCTCAGTAGTGCCCCCCAGCATCTCTCTCAGCAGCGGAAGCAGCTGCGGGCTCGCGCCGGACGGAACGGCGGCGGAATCCGCTCCCGCAGCTTCGGAGGCGGCCGCGAGGAGCTCCAGGAGCGCTGCCTGCTTGCCACGTGGCAGCTGGGCCGGGTTGTCCGGGAGAAGTTTGTACGGGTTGAAGCGGCAGGCGGCGAGGGCGTCCGGGAGAGACCGCTGCACAAAGGTACCAGCCTTCAGTGTCGGGGAAACTTACTGAGATGTAAAGGAGTATTGTGTCAGACTGGTGTAAGCGATTTGCGCAGCTCCTCGAAAAGATCGCGGGATATGAATGCAGAAGCAGAAACGAAGAGTGGGTAACGCAATGGCCATCCGATCCAGATCCTGTTGCCACCCTGACGCGAATGCTCCAGAACTGTCTGAATGACCCGCTCAAGACACATTGCACCCTTTCTAATGATACAGATTGCGATCGAACACGCTGGCCCAATATGCTCGTTGAGCTCCTAAAGAATATTGACGAGCAGGCGAACGCAACCAAACCCATCATGGGCACTGACCTCCAAACAGCACCAATAAACGAAGAAACAAACGAAGTAGTCGTTTCGCTTTGATTCACGAACCTGATAGCCCGCCAGAACCTCCAACAGCTTCAGGTGCAATTCTTCCGTAGACACGCTTTCTTCGGTCTCGTCCTCCTCCAAACCCTCTTCTAAACCCTCCGGTTTGCCGCCCGTGCGACCGGCGTCCCCTTTCTCGATTGTGGTGTTGAGCGCCAAAAGTATCTGCGGGTCTGGCAGGAGCAGCCGGGCCCCGTCGGCGAGTTCGTTGAGAATCGGTGAACCGGTCGCTTTGAGCTGCGACTGCGCGGAGTGGAGGGACGCCAGGACGGAGGAGAGAACGGCCAGCAAGACGAACTGTTACAAACAAAGTTTCGGTTAGCGTCAACCCCATCTTCGCTTAACTGGCAACAGAAAGGAAGACAAATTGTTTCCAGAAAAGAAACGAAACGAAAGTCTTCGATCGGCGTCGATGGAAAGCTCCTCACACCTGCATTTCTTGATACAGCGCCTACTGGTACAAGACCTTCTATGCTCGGTTGGTTAGCGAAACACAATGATGTCGACCAAGCAGTATCGAGGGAATCCTGACGATAGGAGCTTCACCCTTTCATGCGAAGCCCGATTTTGACCGCTGCAGTGTCCTCTTCCCATTCAAGTCGTCATCGAATTAGTGATCGTCGTGATTGGGCACTACGTGTGCGGAATGACATCCTATTCGCAATGTCTGTCCCTTAGAATCAACTGTTTTTGTTTCATGTCGTTTCAAAGAACCCGCTATCATCACTCAGCGACACGAGAACCCTGAGGTTGCAAGCTTCGCGGCTTACCTTAGTCGAAGTGCTGCGATGCTAGAGCGCTCGGCTTAGGACTCCGCTCATGTATCCGCAAGCACCAACTTTCCAATAACACGAGAATCCTGAAGTTGCAGAATACGCGGCTTACCTCGACTGAAGTGCTGCGATTCTGGAGCGCTCTGCTTAGGACTCCGTCCAAGTATAAGCATGCACCAGATTTCCAATGACACGAAAACCCTGAAGTTGCAGAATTCGTAACAGCGTTTGACTTCGTCGGCAGATTGATTGGCCTGCTGAAATTCCAGAGATATGTCTCAAGCAGTAATGGACCGATAATGGTACTGTTTAGCAGGTAACATTGGGTCTGCCGAGCTCCTCAGACGTTTCAAAAGTAATCATTTGGCGTCAAACTTGACGAGAGTACTGTAGGCGGCTTACCTTGATCGAAGTGCTGCGATGCTGGAGCGCTCGGCTTAGAACAGCCCGGGGCAAAGCGGGAGTAACGATCCGGGTCAGGAGCGCCTTCACTGTTAGAGCGCTATGGTCGGCCGAGAGTCCCTCCCGGGAGGCGAATGCAACGAGTTTGCGAAGGAGGGTCATGGCTGCAAACCTGCGCGAAACGGGTGGTGAGATGGACTTCTCGCTTTGGTGTGAGATGATAACCAGGACTTTGGCTCGGGAAATGAGCAAAAGGGTCACAGACAGACGCTTTAAATCGTTGCATGTTTTAGGGAAAGCGGGCTAGTCATTTTTAAGATTTTGTCAGATTGCCTCTTCTGTTTGGGTCACTCTGACCATCTGCAGGCGCATTTCTCCTGATTAGGAAGGGTCCAGTCACTACGTACGCTAGCGCTCGCGACAAAGCGTTCAACTGACACGGGTATATGTGAAAAACTTAGAGAACTACAGAGCTAAGTTAAAGTCCTTTCGACGACAAAAGCATACCTTTGCCAGGACCGCACAATCTGTAATAATGGGCCCAAACGAAGTCTTGTACTCAAATTGGCAAGCACGCAGGTCCTTATTCAAGGCCCCCCACACTGTGTACGCGGTAAAACGGAAGCCTTCGTATATCAATCAAACAAGCAATGCTTCCAACAGACGCGTCCCGAGACCCCTTGCGGTTTCGCGGGCTACACGCGCTCTCCTCAACCGTTCTTACTCCTTGCGAATCGAAAGCTCACCAGCGGTCGGACGTCCGCGACTCCAGCGAGTACGGACATAAACGCTCACCAGCGGTCGGACGTCCGCGGCTCTAGCGAGTGCGGATATAAGCGCTCACCAGCGGTCGGACGTCCGCAGCTCTCAAAAATGGACATAAACGCGGACCAGGATCGAACGTCCGCGGCCCTGACTATGGACAAAGACGCTCACCAGCGATCGGACGTCCGCGGCTCCAGTGAGTACGGGAACGCGGCCAGGTACGCTGCCGCGACGGCGGGCTGCTCCTTGGTCGCACCGATGAGAAGGTCCGAGTGCCGCTGCACTTCGGTGGCCTTGAGCTTCAACAGCGCGCGCAGCAGCCGCCCCTGTGAGGCCGCGTCTTTGCTCTTCTTCCCTGCAAAAATCGTGACAAAGAACCAGAAGTCAGGGTGCATTTCTCAAACCGTGCCATTTTCAAGGCGTGCTCTAAGAAAGAAGGAAGCGGAAACGGATTGCGCTTTGAGCTTCAAAAGTGCGCGGCAGCCGCCTGTGTTTGGCCCGCTTGCATTTCTTCCTTGCCGAAGCGGACAAACAAATCTGCGAGATTGTCCTTTCAAAACCAGATTTCAAAAGAAACCACTAACACTGTTCTGTGGGCGGATAAGAAAAAAAAATGGGTTTCCGTCGCATCAAGAGTTTCAAAATGCACGCAGCAGCCGGCGCTCTATCAACCGTCGTTCCTCTTTGAAAGTAAACATTTGAAGAAGCGGAGCTGAAAGCTCTATATTGAACACTGAGACACGTACTCCATGCCGAGAAACGTCACGCAAACGGGCTGAGGCGAAGAAGTCAAGCCCCACCTGCAACCTGTGCTGCGGGGCAGACGCCATGCGCGGGGTCGGAGAAAACCCACAGCAGCACGTCGTGCGCTAGCGAGGCGGGGCGGGCTAGGCTGACGTCACCCGTGTCGGGGCTGTCGTCGAAGGCCGCGATGTTGATGAGCTGCTCGAGGGCGATGTCGCCAAAGAAGACGCCCTGCAAAAATTCAGAGACGGAATAATGTTTTGTAGGGAAGCATAATCTTGAGCTGTGCACCCTGCAGAAATCAGAGGTGGAGAAGTGTTTTGTACGGAAGCATAATCTTGAGCTGTGCGGGAAAGAACGATTTCGGTAGCAAAAGTAAAGAGAGTGCACGATCTCAATTACTGAGTTTAGAGCTCTGAGAGAATTGTCGAGCTGAGAGGGATTGAGCACTTGGTAGTCAATCGAACAGTCCTCAAACAAGGCCTTGTTGTCCCCAGCTTGGGCCACGTGGTCACATGCGGCTCTGACAACCGGCGTACCTCTGAAAAGGGCCGGCCCATGTAGAGCGACAAAAGCGGATCACAGCAATTCCGCCATACGAAACAAAACTGTGCAACATTAGAAGTTGGAAGGATCTGGCCAAATTGACCGTTGTCGAAAGGCTATTTCTCAGCTTACAAGCTGTGCTCTGAACGGATGCGAGGCGCTGAGAATCACCGAGGTGCTTGCGCATGGTGTAAATACGCACCTGGAGTCTGGCCGGGACCCCGGCAGTCTCTGGCAGGACGTGCGCCTGAATGGCGGAGAGCACCCGGGCGATCTGCTCCGCAGAGTCGCCGTACAGGTTGTGGAGGACCGGTGTGAAAAGGCTCCGCTTCTGGAGGGCAGAGCGCGTGGTCAGGGGGTCCCCCACCTGGGAAGAGGAAAGCGTCGCCGGCTTGACTTTCTCGGCATTCAACTCGGCGGTAGAGCGGAGACACTGAATGCGCTTCGTTGACGACCCCTCTAGCACTCAAGAGGTCGTCCCAGAACAATCCAACATACAAAGTTGCTGAACTCGGCGGAGGAGACTGATCATTGTTGCGGTTCTCAGCGGCGTAGCGCACATTGAATTGGCAAAAGTCTGCTGTCCTAAGTGAAGGGGTTCCAGGGCTGGAAAAGGATCATGCTGCGGAGTCGGAGGTAAACCAAGCAAGCCCGTTTGTCCGCGCCGGTTGTCCGTGCAAAATCAGTGTCAAATCCCTGCTCTTACCAGTATGAACGACAGCGCAAACTCCGTAAACACCGCCCTGGTGCTCCGCTTCTCCGGATTGTTTCCCCCCTCTCGTTCGCCCTTCCCTGTCTGCTTCGGAGGCGCCGCCAGCTTCGCCAGGCTCGCCAGAGTAAAATCAAAGGTTCCGACGAGCTCCCCCGAGAGCGACTTGCCGCGCCCGTTGATTGCGGTCAGCAGCATGAGGCACGCGTTGGCGCGGCCGCGCTGGCCGGAGGTAAGGTGGCCGTACACCTGCTTCATGCGCTTCCTCACAATCTGCAACAAACAAAGCAAGACCTCAACTCTCACATGTCAGAACCTTGAACTTGTTGGGGTATGTTAAGGCGTTGCATGTTTGGGCTGGCTATTAATCTCCTTGATGTGCTCTTTCACAATCTATAAGGTAAAAATCTCACAAACATAGAACCTTCGAAACTCAGAGAGTGCCCACACTTTTTGAAAGGCGGGCGGAGCACAAAGTAGAACTGCTGGGAGATTGCTGCGCCCGCGCTGACGGCAGGTCTGGCGACTGTTAAGCTTCTCCATGAGCCCTTTCACAAATCTTAGTATCACATGCAAAAGCTTCCTCTTGGTACTTTCTCAATAAAGAGTGATTACTCGACTCCGAGATGAACCAGGATCACCGCACCAGAGTTCATTCTGGCTATGCGCGGGATGGGGAAACTTCGTAGCGCCCTTTGCGCGTTGTGGAAACCAGATTGCATATAATCAAAGGGCAGCTATTATCTTTAAGACTTCATGATCGACACATCAAGAAGCCGTCGATTGACCGCGCGCGCCAGGCCGCAGCTAGAACAGGGATGACCAAACCTCAATGTATGTATGCAGACTATATTTGTCTCTTCTTCTGAATATCGAACATTCAAGCTGATGATGACTTGTAACAAAGTCGTGTGTTCGCAGAGACGGATCCCCGCAAAGTGAAGAGGAGCCTGCTTGACCAGTAAATTGAACAGGACGACAGGAATTGAACACCGCACTTGCGAGCGCGGGAAGAAAGAGGATGCGGAATGAGACCTCACATTGCGTGCCAGTCCGTCCAAGCGCAAGTGTACGACGGCCGCCTCTTCTCGAGAGGGGTCCTTGAGCGGCGACTGCTTCAGGTGCGCTGATGTTCCTAGCGGGTGCCGCAGCAGGTCCGCCACAAAGAGCAGCAGCTGTTGACACACCTTGTGGTTGCCAGCCTGAGAGCAGACAGGGTAGTTGATATGTGTCAGGAGAGAGTCTTTTAGTGTGTGTCAAAAGGACTGCGGCAATTCTGCCAAAGAAACCAGGACTCTCCCAGAATGAGGTTATGCGAACATGGTCACTCAATGAGCGACTGTTCAGTTGCAGTGGAAGGCAGATTTTGCCATGCGTTTACAGCGACAAGAAGTACGAAGAGGTACAGCGATTGTCAACAGCGCATAATGTGGTCGTTGAATCAAGGACACCACCACAATGAGTGTGGTGGGAACAAAATATATGTACTTGACAGTAAATTTATGTACTTGATAGTATCAGAATGACCTCTTCAACAAGCTGGCAGATCGTCGCAATTGTATCAAGGCCGCAAAACATGACGGGCTGGCCCCTCGAGGCAGAAAGATCATTCATCTGTTCCTGAGCTTAACGTCTATTCTTCACCTACACATCAGTCTGCAAACCCAATCAAAGTTTCAAGATGTGAACGAGGGACATTTGAATCATCAAAACCTTGAATCTCCTTCGGCCATGGCAAGCGACGCTTCACCAAAGGCTTTCTAAGGAATGAAAGGGACCTGTTGCAGACTGCAATGCTGTACTCCGACTCACCCCATGATGCACCTCCCAGGCATGAAAGACCTCCGTCCACTCCGCAGACATGTTTGCCAGCATTCGAAGGCGTTCGCCCTTTTCATCCCCCTCCAAGCCCTTTCTGCAGTAGGAGACCGCCTCCTGTGCTTTCTCCGGATCTTTTGCCTGCATCTTTTCCACTGTCTCAACAATCGTCCTGAGCTCTTCCCCCTCAATTGCGCCGAGGCCCCTGTTTCCCAAGGCACTATCAGCATTCATCTGCGGATAGAGGCCGGTTCCATTCTCTGCTGATGGCCCGGTGGTATGAAGGTTGGTGTCTCCGGGGTGAGGCGATGCTCCTGCATTCAGCTGCCAGGTGGCGGCCCAGGGGGCAGAAGCGACCGGTGTGGCCATCAGCGATGGTGGTGGAAAGTACAAGCAGGAGGTGGTGCAGCTCCAAAGTCAGCCCCTTTGCTGATATGCTGTCAGAACTTCCTTGAAGCTACATACACTGATCAGTCTGCTAACAGGGGAATCGCTCGGCCGTCTTTCTTGCCCGCTCGGCCTCGTTCATCTTCACATCTACAGCATGAAGGCATTCCGGCGAGAAGAGGCTAGATACTCCAGAACCTCAGAAACACAAGCGCTTGCTTCTGTGACATTTAATCTCATCTAACCATCCCATCTGTCCTTTCCCTTGAAATTGAATGTTGAGGGATTGTTGAATGCACCATGCAGGGCTTGTGGGGCCAGGCAGAATCGAGACCGGGCAGTCGAGCATGAGAGGTACTAGGCAATCGGTAATGCTGGAGCGTCGTCACAGATTAGTAAACCCTGCGAAAACCATTATCGGTGCGTTACCTCCTGGGGCCTCAGTTCAGATCAAGGTACGGTACCGGGGCCTTTGCAAGGAGCTGTGCAGTGTGCGCAGCCTGCACAGTGCAGGTCCATCGCCATTTTAATTACTGCCGTCTTGTCATTTGACATTCACCTTGAAAGTTCCGTGTTGAGGAGGGCGCCCTTGTCCTGTCTAGCTAAGCCAGGGGCGCCCCCTGCCCTTAGGTAGATTGTCCAGGGTGGCTTCCTCGTCTGCATCCTCCCCCAGACTATCTTATTGTGGTTGAGTCAGCAGCAACATGGTTGCGGCGGTTCTCAAGGCCAGCGCCGTGGGGGCATGGGTCAGCTCTTTTGGCATCCCCTCCGGTCACTCTAGTCGATGCAGCACCTGGGTGTCGCAGCTGGCCTTCGAGCCGGCAAGAACCAGGCGTGTTGACAATGTCGCCATCCGCTGCGCCCAGAGGTGGCCTCTGGCGCCGTCAGATTCTGGGCTGAGCGGCAGCTTTAGAGGTGACAGACTGGGGTGGAAGGTCGTTGTACCCGAGAAAAGCACGCGGACGAGGACTGTCAGGGTTTCTGCTTCTTCGCAGGACGACGCGAATCTGCCAGATCCTTTTGACGGCATTGACCTGGACCCCGGCGTCTTCAAAGAGCAGACGTTCCAGAAAGTCAAGGCGCAGTACAACCAGCCGCTGAACCTGGACGACTTCCTGGGCGACGAGGCCCTTATGGCCGAGCGCGAGGGACAGCAAGTCTTGGGGAAGCTGGTCCACGAGCGTTTCGAGGTGCAGGAACTAGTAGCGGAGGGCGGGCCTGTCCAGATTTGGAACTGGATGAAGCGCGCACAGGGCATGCTCGGGGCCCTGGCCCTGACTGTTGTCATGCTGATGCATATGCCGGGACCACCGAAGCCGCCCGTGATGCGGGATCTGGCGCCCCACAGGAGGGCCGTCAAGGCCGCGGCGCCCCGCCGAGGCAGGAATGCTGCGCTGCGAGGCACTCCTCTGAATGAACATGGTAGGTGACATTCTGTGACCTCTTTGTTGCTGAGTCTGTCTGATCCATTTGTTGGCTTGACCTGGGCTTCTCAGCGTCCTTGTCTGCAGACGGTTCTTTTTGCATGGCCAGATAGCATCTCGTACCTTTGAGCATCTTGAAGACTTCGTACGTACACTTTATCAAGCTGGTCTATGTATCTCTGGTTGCAAATTCCTGGGTCAGTTCTTTCATAGTCATTCCAGTTGAAACTTTTCTGAAGAAGGTCGTTGAGGTGTGAAGTGTGGCAGCATTTTGATGGTGTGGTTCTCATGTCCACTTGCAAACGTAAGTTCGGTCACAAGTTTTCATTCAAGAACTTATATTTGCGCATCTTGACAGGACAGCTTTATTCTGAGATTAGCATGAGTGTTGCATAAGACTTCTACTGGTCAGGCAAAGTGCCCCTTCTGTGCACTTCCATTTCTCTGTGTCTTGATTCTTGCTTGAGTTCCCTGCACACTTTCTAGCTTCTCTTGATCTCTCAGTGGGTTTTGAGAAGAATGATTATGCCCAGTAAAGGGAGGGTATATGCACTTGGTAAGGAAGCAGTGGGAGCAAAGGTCGGAAAAATTTGGCTTGCGATGAGAGGATAGCCTCCAGATGGTGAAATCTTTAGCATCACAATGCATCTGCTCTATTGCCAAGTCACATCAGAAGCTGTGTCTCTTTTCAAATATCCATTCGTTCACTTAGGAGAGTCGCATTTGGGCGTCCCAAACTTCACATCTGGGCCAACTTACGGTGCTTTGATGTGACTTTCTGCACCATTTTGAAAGAGAAGTGCTGCGGTGCTTTTGCACGTTGAGAAGTTTCATTGGGTGTCTAACCCCGTTTCGTTGCCTTGCAGTCTCCCCCATGGAATTGTTCCCCCAAGCCATCATCGCCTGCATGGTATTAGCCACGATGACTCACCTCCTCAAAAACGCCGGCCAGCAGACCCCGAGGCTCGTGCAAAAGGAGCCGAAGATGGCCACGGGCATGACTGCTTTCCACCTGCATGTGAGAGCGGCTCTCAGGCTTGCAAGGCTTTCTCTGCACTTGACTGCTTTTATGAAGTGGATCTGAACTGTCCAGATGGCGTCACAGATGGTGTCATGTTGACTGCTTTTGCATCCTCTGAAAGGCAGGGGGCTGTTGCTCCAACGTGGTATGGTTGGGGCTTTCTGTTTCCGGAGCCTATCAGAAAGAAGTGGGGCTTCGGAGGAGTTGGTGCTTACAGTTGGTCGATGTGTGACTTGGTTGGAGAATCATTCACTTCATGTCCTATGCCCCTGGAAGAGCTTGTAAAGCAGGATAATGGGGCACAATTGACCTATTTTTGAAAAGGCTTCTGTGATTTTGGGCATAGAATGAGCTTGACAGAACGTTTGTTTGGCACCGATGCGCTCGCTTGTGAATCTTGAGCGTCTCAGCCAAAAATCACAGACTTTGAAGAAATTACTTGTTACGAACAGTCTCGAGCAACCCAGTGTTATTTGTTGACTCAGAAAGTGCCCCTTTGTAACAATATTCAAAAGTGCCCCATTGCTGCTCCAACTTCAGACGCATTACAAATCGGCTGAAGCAATCTTCTGCCAGTACAGAAATCGTATTCTTCTGTTTCACATTCTCAGTAGGACCACTTGGTTCTGTTTCAGGCTGTTGTTAGAGTGCCCTTGGTCCAAGCAGCACTCTTTAACACGTTGTGCGCCGAAATGAATTCCTTTCTGTTTGCAAGCCACCTTGAATGCTCTTATCCCCTCGTCTTATTCCATGTGCACAGGTGCAAGCAAGACTGCTTTTCAGGTGTCGAATCCAGAACAAGCATCTCACTCTACTCACTTCGAGTCATGTCATAAGCGAGCTTCTGATATCTGGCTCTGTCTATGTACATACAACGCCAGGCTTCTGGATTCTTCTTATCCTTCTCCGTTGCAGCCCATGTCATTGTCTGCATCTCCAGGTGGAAGACTGACAAGTCTTTTAGAATTCTGAAATCTGCTCACTAGCCTTCTATGTGATTCACCCTTGCAGCTGTTCCAAGCCTCCAAACAGTCACATCACACAATCCTGATCATTTTATCCATATCCAGTTCCCCTTTCAACACGGCGCTTCAGGAGCGGCAATTCACTTGCCTCCAAGTAGTTGGAGTTGCACCCCCTCTTCCGTTTTGCTATTTTGTTCTTTCGCTTTATCAGTTCTGTTTCTTTTCCTGCAGCTTGGCATCTCGGGCTTCGCTTGCTCCCTCCGCTACGACTTGGACGAAGTTGGCAGTCAGCTGGACGATTGGGGCCACGTGCAGCGGCCTGAAACTCTCAAGAGTGAGTCTCATGCCAATCATATCCGGTTCAACATTTTGCACCGAACGAGAAATCTCGCCCACAAATCACAGGGTTTGGCCATGGCGTCCTTCTTGGTTGCGGAAAAGGCGGAATGCGACAGCATCCTCAATTCTGAACGGAATCAGTGTTTGAAAGGCACTTACACACGAGCTTTCGTGTCTCCTGTGTGTTAGCGGCAAAGGAAGCTTAAAGAAATTGCTTTTTGCAAAAGCCTTTAGAGAGATTCCTTCAAGATTCACAAGGGGTCAAGATTTTGGTTAGGCGGGCAAAATGTTGGACTGGTCAAAAACGGCATGAGAGGGCCCTTTCTGCAAAGCCCATTATAGTCATCTGAGCATTGGCAGTCAAAGTTTTACGGTCCTTTGGGCATTTGCAGTCAGGTGTGTTTTGGCTCCTTAGCGAGAGTTGAGACAGTCACTCTCAGCAGAGCGAATCTTCCGGTCTCTCAGGGTTTTGGTCGTGTGCTTGGCATTCTCTGATCTGTTGGTGTGTCCATAAGGATAACGTCACAGCAACAGTGCTCCTCCTTTTTGACTGATGACCCCTGTGCTTTCTTGCGAAGGGGAAAAGCAGGACTGGGATTATAAAACAGGGTTGCATCTGAGCAAGAGGAAGGAGGCAAGCAGTCGGGAGGGAAGAGAGCAAAGAGTTGTGCAATTTCACTTAGGAGTCAAGAGCGAGAGCATGGTGGCTCCACAATCAGGACGGTGAAGTGAAGGGAGACGAGGACAGCCAACTCGTATGCCGGGAGAGACTGACAGTCGCTTTGCGTTCGTGTGCAGCGATCGCGCGTGTCCTGATGAGGCACTTGGAGCACATTGTGTATGCGGGCAACCAAGTCATGCCCTCCAAGCATCCGTTTGCGTACCAGACTTTCATCAACAACTGGGAGCATGTGAGGGCCAAAGCGTCTCCTTTTTTACCCCCGTTTCCGTCTTCGTTTCCATCCTCGTATCTCTCCCTTTTCAATTTATGCAACGAGCTCTATCTCAGTGCGTTGAACGTGAATTGCAAGAGTGGCAACGCATCTAGGTGCACGGTTGAGGTGCATTTATCACGCGCTGGCATGTCAGTCGCATGTTCTCTTCCAGATATTCACTTTTGTGTCCTTATAGAAGAGGTCTGGTTATGTCCAGGAGCATTGCAATGGCAGCACAAGAAGGGTCTGGCAGAGTACTGATGTAAACGTAGGCACAAATCAGCGGCGTTCTTGGTCAGTATGAAGACTACTTGTCCTGTCATTTTACTCTTGTTGCAAAGAACAAAGTTTCGTGAAACCTAGCGTCGATGAATGCAACGAGCCGGCCGAGTAGAGCGGTAACCAGAGGCGGCACAATCACACGGTCTCTCCGGCTTGCAGGCGGATGCATCGCACATTCGGCTGGCGCCCACGAAAGAGATGCTGCAGAACGTCGGCAAGGACTACGGGCGCAAAGTTGAGGAGCAGAAGAGGATGTTGATTGACAGCTACAAGGCAGGCTACACCGTGGTAAGGTGCCAGAAAATTGGTCAACTGTTGATGCAAGGCTTTCTCGAAAAAGACTTTTTGCAATTCTGTCATTTGGTAGCCTCATTATTGCGCCAAAGCAGCGCTTCCGGGTTCACTGAGACGTTCAGTTTCCGGAGTTTTTCAAAGGGCGGACTTCCTTCTGCTTTTCCGGAGAGTCGGTCGTACTTGCAAGCGTCTCGTTCCAGGGCCGGCTCTCCTTGCTCTCCCGACGTTTAGACTGGTGCGCCTGATTTGACACGAGCGCGCGCATACCATATGGCCCTAGTAATATAGAGTCGGGGAATCAGGTCTCGGGTCTACCCGTTCGCATTTGTCCGAAGTGGGGTGCACGAGGCTTTCGTTTTCAACTTTGATGAGAAAGTATACTCTCAGAAGTTTCTGAAACAAAGGATCTCACAGGTCGCCAGTTGAAGCTGTTCAACCAGCGGACTCTCACAGAGGGTTTTGTTGCTAACCAGGCTATGACCAGACTTGAGTCTCAGTTTATTTGGATCATTGGACAATTAATCGGGCTTCAACCTTGTTTCGAATCTAAGGCCAAAAACCACTGTGTTTGCGTGCAGGTGACGCTCTCCGGTGCAGTGCGGGGACGACTGTCTTTGCCGCAGGTGAACAACTCGCTGAACTTGCACGACCTTCTTGCGACCCTGGAGGTCCTCGACCCCGCGAATGTAAAGGTAAGCACAGCACACAAATCAGGGACATTCTGGCTGACGCCTCGTGAACGTACTTTCCTTGTGCGGAGGTGTTGTTGCACTCGTTAAGCAAAGTGTGAATCATGTTCGATACAGGGTTAGAGTTTATAAGGATCTGGGTGTTGGACCGTTAGGGCGTCCCACGTGGCGTTCGGATGCTGACGGGCTGTAACGGTGTCAAATGTAGGAGAATCTGGCGACCTGAACAATTGCGAACAGGCTTTGTTGCTCCCCACGAGCGTGACGAGAAAATGTGCCCTTCACGACCAGTTTGCGAAACTTCTACTGCCAAGCTCTTCTCTCTTTAGGTTCGGGACTGGTCCTGTTCCCCCGCTTCCGGTATCTTCCACTTTTCATCAGTTTAGGTTGTAGAGACCCTTAATGGTGATCTATCCGCACCTGTGAGGCTGTTCCATTGCGCAGGACGTTTTATCAATGTCCTGCCCTTCCTTGGTTTGCAGCAATTGAAGTTGAGCTGGAAGCCTACTTCCGGCGAGACGCTGCCCGAAGAGACGATGCTCACGTACTTCCCCCATATGACGCTTCTTGCGGAGCCCGCGGCAATTGTCTGATTGGCACAAGAAACATCGGTGCAAGAATGGTACACTTCTTTCAGGGTAAGGAATCTAGGACGGGGAACTGAATGGTGAACAGCTCTTTGAGTTGCACAGCTCTTCGAGAGCTGTTTTAATCGCGGGTGGGCAGGTCGAGTCTCAGTCTAGTCGGACTGTGGATTCCTTGTTTTATATAGATAAGCCTGGTGGTTGGATCCTTTATGAGGTTAAGGATCCGTACAAACATACTGCGCTAGGAGAGTTGGGGAGGGGTGAAGTTGTAATGGCAATGTACATTAAGTCTGTTAGGCCGTTTTGATTGGATGTTGTGCAGACTGTGAAGCTTTTGATCACATGTGGCATGCTTTTGTCTAGCCATCAGAATCCGTTGACAGATCGTTGCGACGAGGCGTCCTGCTGTCCCGGTGCATTTGTTTGATACCATTTCTTTTATCCGCCTTGAATTTTGAATGGATGGAGCCTAGCTTATCATGCAACGAGCAATCTTTACTACCATATCTGGCCTTTACATGACGGCAGTTACGCCTTGTCATGGTACCGCCTACGCGCAACCTTGACAAAATCACTTTCATTATCATATACCCAAATTAATCTGCATGTTAACTTACCTGGCTCAAACCGTCTTGTAATGATAATTCCTTAAACATAGCGATCCTATATCCCTTCGTTGAATGCGCGCCTAGCTGCAAGTAGGCCTAGTGCACAGGTACTTGTGATGTGGCACATGCAATAAGTCAACGATGAAATTTGTGAAACTTTTGCATCATGCATGCTGTGCTATACATATGTACATGCTAAGGTTCCGTTCTCACGGCCACTGTTTACGTAACCAAAAATGTTACCGGGCAAATAAGTGCATGTACGTTGATCCAGCAATCATCTCTGTGTCAGCGGCAATTCGCAGCTTGACATGCGGCTTTACATAAACGCGTAGGAAATACTAGTACCGTTAAGAATAAAATCTTGGTTTCTTACTCAAAACGGCCATCATATTCAAACCCTTCGTACACCATCTTGCTCGAAGTGCCCGGTATGCAGGCTCATGGTGGGGGGAATTGCCTCTGATATGCAAGTCGGGAATACGCAATCTGCGCATGGGGATGCTGTAGCAAGCCGCTATTCCAGCCTTTTGTGAAAAAGCTCTAGAAGCTTCGTCAATTCAAATATTTAGGGACACATGTTCAATTATTTTCGATGAGGAGCGTGGAAAAGGCAAAATCGGTCTGTTCGCCTCGACACAGTACTGTTAGGGTACTCGAGCCAAACACAAATCTCAACACAAAGACCATCAGCGGATAGCAAGACGGGAGCATGTCATGCGACCAACTCAGCCGGCATGCTTATGTCGCATTTTTGTACCTGCAAAAACCAGCAAAGAGGGTAGTCGTCAGTCGTCAGAGGTAACGTCATTGATGTCAGGGAATGATTCTGTTCTTTCGATCTTTCAGAAGGAAAGACAGATTCAGATGTTTCAGAGGCCCACCGAGATTGAGAAAGCAGGAAAGCAGATCCCGTGTCCACAGTGCATGTGAACTTCCACTATCTCACAATGAAGGTGCGGTAAGGCTGGACACTTTGTGCTTGCTCAGGAAGTCATGCTTGGTGTGAGGGTTGCGGTGAGGACATAACGACAAGAACCGAAAACGAAAGGGTGAAAGTGAGGACTCTGCTTGAAGGGATGGGAGAATATCGAGGACGCATCACAGACAAACGGAACCCAAAAAGGGACGGGTCCTTACTCTAGTTGGCAGAACTTTCCGCATTTACTTCTCTGCTTCGCAAAACTCGCCGCCCAAGTCGTCGCACGCCTCATCTTGGAAGACACTGCAGGGAGCATAGCCGACGTTTCACACGGGGCACAGATTGACTCGTCCATTTCCTTTCTCGTCTGTCGTTTCTACCTTATCTTCGGGTGCTGCGATCTGGCCTGGAAAAAACTGAACGGTTCGCAGAGCAGATGCCGAGATGGAATAACTTTCAACGGTGAAGGTTTTGAGATATAGTGACCCAATCTATGCTGAATGGGCAGAGCTTTTCTCCCGCCCTTATGAAGGAACCCTCAATTGTTTCTGAACGCATGTAGAGACTTGACATTCCGAGTAGCCCGGTGTCGAAAAGGAACGGCTCATCCGAATGGTACAACACCCGTCTCCGTTCAACAAATAACCCGTTTGTGGTGATTGCAATAATCAATAACAGCGCACTGTTAGCTGCTGCGTAGACAAATGGAACCGGGCCGGCGTGTTCCTCGACTTGGGACTCTTAACAAGGTTACAATAAACGCAATTGCGAAAGCAGCGCGCAAAAATCTTCCAACGAACGCCGTTCAACCACACCAACCCTATTCAGTCGCAAAACCGGCAACTTGAAGTGGGCCGAGGGCTTTGACGGACAGCATCACCGGCGTCGCTTTTATGACCAAATCAACGTTGAGGACGGCACTGGCCGTCGTGTATTGCAGTGATCTGAGCCGTCCGATTGCCATTGCAAGCGCGCTCGCTACGCCCACTTTAAGCCCCATACGATCGGGATCCAAGCTGGCGAAGATAAACGAAGTGGTAAAAGTTACACACGAAGTACGCCCATGTTTGAAGCCTTGTATGTGGACACGTTTACTTAAAGTTCCACTTGCTTAAAATGCCTGTACAACCGACAAGCATCAGATCCGAAAAACCTTGTGATCTTGCGCGGATCCTCTGTCGCTTTGAGTCCCTTTGTACTTAGGACCCCTGGTCCGGAAAAAAGGAAGACAAGGCTCCAGGCCCATAAACGCCTCATCCGTTTTCCTCAATCAAAGGAATAGAGGCACTAAACTCCGATACCTACGTCTTGTCTCCCTTGTACTCTTGGTACTCGCGGTCGGGTTGCTTCTTGCCGCCAAACAGGTTCAACCCCTTGCCATCCTTCTTCTGCTCCTTGGCCGCCGTTGGCCGCGGCTTCACCTCCTCTCCGAACTCTGCCTCGCATGCCTCGCCGCCCTGCTCGTCGCAAGCCTCCGCCGGGAACACGCTGCAAGGAGGATTCTAGTTGTTTAATACTTGTCGTTGAGAGAATAATAGCATAAGCTCGTTCTGTGCAGATACTGCAAAGAAAAGCCAGATTCAGTGTTATCGGCAAAGGTCAATTTTCAAATGCCGCCTCGCTGCCCTGCTCGTCCCACAGCTCCGCATGAGAACATGCTGCAAGGAGGATTCTAGTCAAATGGGAGGAGGAATCGGTACATTTTCCAGAAAGTACCAAGTTCGTTATCTGGCAAAGAAGTTCATCAAGCATGAAGATCATCAGCAAAGCAAAACTGCCTGCCGCCAAGGGGACCCTGCAATCTTTAAACGAATCAAGAAAGGGTCTGGATTTCATCGCACACATTATACTCAGCAGAAAGTATGATGAAGTATGCATTTGGGGGTGGGTGGTCTGAATGTAATGACATCAAGCTCACGTAGATATGCCAATCAGATCATTCTTAACAGTATTTTGCAACTGATGTTCTCAATGCTTTCAGCATCAGAAAGTGTCCCACAGTAAGCTTGTGAAAGTTCAGTCAAGCTCCAGCATTGCCAAGACCCTGCACCATGTAAACCTTCAATCTTCTGACCACTCTTGAACCTATTAGCACAGTTAATTCGCACCTCCTTGCCTCAAATTGAGTTGCGCGTTGAGACCACATAGAAGTTGACTGCTTTGGAAATGAGATGCGGATCAAAGCGAAACCTGTGACATTATGTACGCTGAGGGAACACCTGCTGAAGTTCAGAAGAGTTCAGGGAGGGTGTGACCTTGCAGTACACTGTTCAACTAAAACTGCTGCGAGGAGACGTTGATGCCAAAACACTATTTAATACGTACATTTCTATCCATTTTATAGCTCAGCAACGTTAATCAGAGAGACAGAGACAAGCGATCTGAACCCTGATCACGTAGCGCTCCAGGAAAGTGTCAATTGCAGACATCTGGTCAGACACACATCGATAGGGCACCAGTCAGACAGGAGCGACAATCGAATGGTGCCTTTTGATTGCACCTTGATGAGAATCAGGTGGCAAAATCCACAAAAGCAGGGGGCCTCTTTGCGTCAGGAGGACAGCAAGTACAATGCCAAAATATGGAATGCTGGCATTTATCAAGTGTAGATCGATGGTGTAATGTTGAGAAGAGCTGGCACTGCTCTGATTTGTTGATAGATGCTTTGAGAGGACTGCTATTGTTCGAAGACAAAAGTGAACATCCAATCATGCCTTGACATAGCCTTGAAAACAAAGCGCCATACAATCGGGCCGTTGTAGGACAGCCATACAAGAAAACTCCAATAGGTTGCAGGAACGTCTTTTGCCAGGGAAGAACATTGTCAAGGTAAAAACAAGGCAGCGTGCAAATGGTTTTGCGAAGACCTTGCACCCGCATGTAAGTAACACTACAAGACCCACATTGCTGGCTGTAAGACTGAGCTATCCAACACATACGATACGGAACCAGAACATTGAAGACACTGCGGAAGATGTGTCAATTCGAATGCTTGTGATCAACTTGAGGCGCACATTGGCGCCACCGATTCATGCGGCTGATAATGTTCACCTTTCTTGAGGCCCGAAGCCCTTGGCGACAAGTATCGAATAAGTTTTTCTCTGTTGAGTTCCAATTTCTCAGAACCAAAAGAAGCAGTCACAAAAGTGCATACTTCAGTTTGTTGGTTGCAAATGTGCTAGAATGCATGCAACAACTCTACCAATCACCTTTCTATGACACATTCACCAGCCAACGAGTCTGCTTGTGAAAAGTATGGCAATAGAGACCAGCGCACTTACGACTTTTTCGGGTTGTATCCCTGGTACAACCGCGGCGCCTCCTCCTTCTTCGCCATTGGCACCACAACCCGGCTTCTCTGTCTTCTGCCCGCACTCAAGCTTGGGCATGCAAAGACTGTGGGATTGCCGGAGAAACACATTCTGCTTTCAATGCATGCGGCGAACGAGGTCACCGGTGCGCTCAGGGCGCTGCATGTCGCCACAGACTGCATGGTGGCGAGAGAAGAAGAAAACTGTAATTTAGGGTGCTCAGTGCAACAGGGTTGTGACGCACTTCGCCAATGGAATACCTACCTACGTAGCGCCCTGTTGATACGGTTAAAACTTGAAAGGAGGTGGGCGTCGTCTTCAAGTTCAGGAGGAGAGAAGTCAGAATATCAATATTAGCAAAAGGCTGACAAATCCATGCAATGTACGTAGGGTCCTGCAAGATATTCCACTGCACCTGACGTCATAAGCTTTGCGAAGCCGCGCTGACCGTCGGATGGGCAACGCGCACATGCTTGCGCCCTGGATGTGCTATCCACTTTTCGCTTGGCTTTGAATGATGACGTCAGGCCTCCCAAAGGTACTACACAGGTAGCCTATACTATTATGAGCCTGAGCACATCCTGATCACATCCTTTGACTTGTTGATAGCTTGAGACTACCAAGCGCTAGAAAACGTTGGAATATGGTTGTGCTTACTGCAGCGTTGCCGTCAACGCAAAGCCCGTTTGTTGGTTTCACAAGTCATTCGCATTGTACAAGAGGTGGTTTTGGGGTTCTGGATCGAATCAGTTCTTTGCCACCCAGGCCAACTTCACTCTTCTCTAGAAAGAGCACTTCTCTGCGGGCAAGATGGGGCCAGTCTCCTAATGGAAGAACAACAGAAAGTGCGGCGTTGTTCTGTCTTCCAGTGTTTAGCAACATTCGCAATCAGATGTTATGTATAAAGCAGGGACGAGCTATTCGCCCATTAGAAGCCACTGTTTCAAGTGACGGAAGGCGCCACCAGCTTAAAAGGCCGATGCTCAAAGCTACGATCAGCTTGCAGGAAAGCGGTCCTCTGGAAAGTCAACGTGAAGGTAAATTCTGGGCCCTTCTTCGCTGAGCCCTCTGCATATCTACCCCTTTTGAAAAGAAGCTCGCCAAAAGAATGCTGACAACCTTCTGAAAGTTTGGATTGAATGCTTGCTGCGGATAGTTGAGAGTGCTGGGGGGAAGGAAAGTACGTCTTTCAATATGCAGTCTGGCAGCTGTTCTGGTGGAGGCGTCAGTCAATAACCAGCCCGATGCGGGGTCTCCCAAACAATAGCTATGCCAAACGATGTAATACTTTTTCCGTCATACTTTTTACGTCTGGTAAGCTGTAACATGGGTGATGCTTTCATCAGATAGTTGAGCATTTCACGACCCTCAGAAGATTGTAAGTCAAACGATGAGCACCCACTTCTGGCGTGGGGACAATTTCACTGAGTTGATGTCCCGCCCTGCAGAAATGATCCAGAAGATTGACCACCACCTCTCGGACCGACACATCGACCTCGACCCAGCGGGCTACTTTCTGATCCGGGTCGACCGAACCACAAATGAGATTGTCGCCACTCACTTTCGAAATACAATAAATGAACGGGGCCTAGCGTGCGATCCTGAGACGGGGGAAGTCATACCTTGCGACGGAAGCTATCGACCACAAGCCCATCGGATATACCGGTGAGCTTGGATCAAGGAACGTGTCTTTCACACTCTCCTCCTTTGTCTCTAGAACATATTGAGTTGACGTACACAGAAAAGGGGGTTGTAGAATAAACATGCGAAGCTGCAGCTTGCTGCTCTAGATCGTTTTACAGAAGTATGAACAAAAATCACTTCTGGCAGATTCATTTATGGCATGGCACTCGTGTTCTATGCTTGTCACGATTTCAACGTCACTTTTGAAACAGGCTTCGATTTGTTTTCCATTTGCATACAGCTAAGTGTTCCATTTGCATACAGCTAAGTGACGTCTGTGCATCTCTCATGAAGCAAACGGGCAAAGGAATGGCAAGGATAATTCAAGGTCATGGTTTTCCAAGTCGGAAGCCTCTAAACGACGTGTTCATAAACACGTTTGCACCAAGTGTGACTCTGATTGAATCTCAATTCCAAACTCTCTGCAGCGGACGGACGGCAAAAGAGTTGAGTGTCAAGATCATTGAAGAGCCGGAATCAAACAAAAGACCTTTGACTATGCTCGACCATGCTAACTACCTAGGACGGGAGTTTCAGAAAGCAGAGTTTGCACTACTCTCAGGGCAGGACTACATACAAGATTGAAAAATGGTCCTTGGGTGTTTGGACGGTTGCGACCAATGCTCTTCAACTATGGGTACAGGGATTGCGCATCTTACTGAGTTCTGATGTCTTGGTTTAAGACGACTCTGTCGTAAATTGCTCAAACCAGCAGAGCCGTCCTTGTGATAATATAGCATCTTGCGTGAAAGACGCCTGGACCGGTGCCGGTCCAGGCGGAAAGTCCTGTGTCAACAGCTAGAAAAAAGCTTAACTGAGTGTTAACAAAAGGTATACATTTCATATCAAGCCGTTACCTGCTTCGATCAAGTAAAGCTAGCATGCAGGCCCGCAGCTTTGAAAATGGTCCAATCGGCGTGTAGAAGGATCAATGTAATCAGGTTTTCGTTTGAAGCTTAATACAACTGGATCCATTTGTTCAATGATTCGTATATATACCGTACACTTCATGGTCGAACTTACGTTTGTAATGATGCCGGTTGCCTCATGGGCAGCCTGGCCCAGACTCAGATTATCATACATATAATCATCGTTCATTGAAGGTTGGATCTACAAGCTGGCAACCAAAGCTCTTAGTCTCCCACTGAGCCGACAGTCATCTACGCTTTTCGCCGCGCACCTAGCCTGCTAGTAGGCCGCCGGCTCATGATGTGTCCTTAGCCTGAGCTCGTGGAACAGTCACTAGGGCTCTGTGTCATGCCGTATGGCTGCAGGGCCGTATTGTATCTTGTGGTTTGTGGTTAGTCGCTAGTTAGCGGCCGGTTTACAGTAACTAAGTAGTTATTTGTGCCCGGAGTCGGATTTCTGCCCACTCTAGTTGCTAGTCCGACTTTTGAAACACCTTGAACACCAAGGTTGCTAATGCAACCTTTTGTAGGTCTTCCTTCTTGAGAGAGTAGCGCCTTGAGGCGCCTTCCTAGCATGCAAGTCCCTTCAAAGCAACCCTCTTTCACATGGTAGCCGGAGCAATGGGTTCCTTGAGTGGCGAGTGGCCGCTCTCGAATTTGGAGCATAATTCCTACCTCCGGTACAGTGTAGCTAGCTCCGGTGCAGTGTAGCCAGCTCCGGTGCATGTTTAGCTAGCTCCGGTGTGTGTGTAGCTAGCTCCGGTGCGTGTTTAGCTAGCTCCGGTGATGGCTACCGGACCTTGCATGATAGGCATAGGATTGTCTCGATTTGCTTTTGTGTGTGTAGCGCTCGAGAGGTTACGGCGGCGACCTCATAGCGCACGGCATCTGCGCGTGTTACAGATCTCCATCTTGCGTTGGAGTCAGTGTCCACAAGCCATGAAGCCATTGAAGCCATGAAGCCATTGAAGCCATGTCGGACGATCTGCCGCCCCATGAACCGTCAAGCTGGCCGGCATGCAAGGTGCACTGCTGTGCCCGGCGGCCGCCTAGGCACACAGCATTAATTCAGTTTGAAAAGTTTGCAGCTTCGCAAATGCCCGTTCGCATAACCACCGCATGTGATTGACAATCTGGATACAATCAGAGTACTGCCAGCCAACCCAGGCGGCCCTGTAAACGGCCGAAAAGCCCTTCAATTAGACTGTGACAAGCTTCAAGCATGTCATGGGGATGCCAAATTCCGACTTAACAAGGATCAATGTTGTGCCATTACAAGGCCATATCAAAACTACCTGATATGTTGCGAGCATATCAAAACTGCTCGAGCCCCCGATATAATTTTGAAGGCCATTCGTGAGGCATAGTGATTGTCTTAAAGCCGGTTCTGTGCGCTATCCAAAATTCTCCGGCCATGCTACACCCTAAAGCAAGTCAAAGTCGTATTATCCGCCTGGACTGTAGACCTATCGTCAAGAAAAACTCATCTTCACTGTGATCGCCCATCGTAATGCCATATTTCTGCATACATAGCTCTATGTTACAGGTTCACGACCGTGACGCACAAGGGCTCGCCGCTGCCGAGCCCACCGGTCACTTTGCCAACTCCGCACCGAGTCTCTGCAACCGGGCCTTCGCTTCCGTCACAAGTGACGTCACCAGCACCTCGGCCGGTTCTATCTTGCGCACCAGCCCGACCCCCGCCCCGCAGTACACCGCAGAGACGTCACGGTCGAAGTCGCTCCGCTTGAGGACTTCGATGGCCTCGGCTTTCACTGTCTCTCTTTCTGCCGGGGGAGTGCCGGCCAATCGGGCCCCGTAGTCGGCGATGAACTTGTTTTGAAGGAGGCGGCCGTTCACTTCCTGTGTAAGAAGTGATGGACGATTCTTGAGCTTGATCGGTGGTGCTTTTCGTTTCTCGGCTCGGAATGTCTGTGGCTTTCTTTGCCGCTCGTCCCAATGTCTTTTGCTTCCGTGCAGCGCGTATTTCTGTTTCTTTTCTTCGTTTCATTTGGTTGGATATTGACGGCACGGACTGCGAGAACTCGCTAGACAGCAAATGCCTCCTGAACGGAACCCGACTCATTGCAAACGGGTCGAAGGACCCATGCTGACGTAAGCGTCCGCCATCTTGTTTCGCCTTTAAGCCAGCTTTGGCTTCTTTGTGCTTCGGAAAAAGAAAGCGAGGAGCGCCTCTCATGTAAAAGATTGACAAGGAAGATACTCGGAAGTGAATGGCACATAACAGCTTTCGGAACGAACTGGAACAGCAGAGAACCTGACTTTATCTGCTATACAATCACAGACTGGTATGCAGAACCAAAATCTGGATAGCCGAACTGGAAGTCCGAGGGGTTCCTCGTGACAAAGCGAAGACCGTACAATTGCACCCCAAAACCAACAAATCAAAACGTGCAACCTTAAGTCCCGAATGAGATAAAGAAGAGCCGTACATACTTGTGGCCATGGCAGCGAACTCAGGTCGTCGTACAGCCGTGTCCGCACCGTCGCTGGCGTTTCGGACGCGTCCGAACCCGCGGCCGCGACGGCCTCCTTCTCCTCAGCGCGTGATCCACATTCGGGGGTGGCCAGGAGCCGCGTGCCCAGCACTACGCCGTCGCCCCCCAGAGCGAGGACGGCCGCTATCTGCCAGTGAGGATAGCGGAGGTTAAAGGAAAAAGGAGAGAGCGGAAACGGAAACGTCAGATTCAGGGCGGGTCAAAGCGGTGGAAGTGGTTCGGAGATCGGCGTGAGCAGATGTGTTTCACCCATAGAACCAGGAACTGGATGCAGTAGGTGCTAGAATGCTCGGCTTTGCAAGGACCTTTCAAAGAAGTAATCCGATAGGATTCTTTTCAAGTGACCAGGATGCGAAGGCGTTGAAGTTTACAGACGGATCTAAATTTTCTCTCAAAGTGAAACGCAAACCAGCCGGGTTTGCAACCACGCACACTCAAAGGTCTTGCAGTGTTCTGCGGTCAACTGCCAGCTGTCTGCAACGGCTGCAGCGATCGAGTTGAGCATTGAAAGCAATCTAGCCTCTTCACACCGCGACCAGAAGCCTCTCGGGGGACGAAAATTTTGTCGAGCTTACCTGTCGGGCATCTTGGCCCCCTTTCTATAGTATTGAAACCGATATGGGCGGTCGTTCGGCCTTTTTACACTGCCCAATCGCCTTGACCATATTGGACGGTGTCACTTGTCGGCTGTCCGTAGTGACCAGCACGCAAATGGTCGGGCCTTTCAACACAAAGGGCAGAAAACCTGTCCAGATGTGAATAGGCTCACCTGTCGACTGTCGGTCACGCCGCCAGCCGCGACGACCGGGACGGGGGGCCGTCCGGCCTTTTCACACTGCTCCCGGACGAAGTCCACAGCCTCGGGAACGAAGCAGAAGGTGGTAGCGTGACTGGCGCCATGGCCCCCCGACTCGTAACTCTGCGCAGACAATTCAACAGAAGTAGTACTCAAGTTTTTGCATTCCAAATACAAGAGTCCTTTTGTGGGCAGATGAGTCAAAACAAATATCCGGGAATGGCGACGCCCACAGTGAAATCGAGACGTCGCCGGCGAACTTCGGGTCCGTGTTTGAAGTTGGCGGAGACAATGAGCAAACGGCATCGTACGACCGGAAGGGCTGAATCTGGGGTTGCTGCCATCGATGAACGGTTCCGAGATCCTGATGCCCACAAGGCTTCCCAGATGATTGACTGCACAGAGGACTCGATGCTTGAAGTGTATGTCCAAGTGTTACAGATACCATTGGTTTTCTCAGAGGCAAATGATCAACCTTTCGGGTTCTAAGGATGAGAGATCTATATTGATAGCAGGAGATACGAGATGACCCTGAATGCAGTAGAGATGAGACGCCTCGAACGGATCAGTTGTCCTGAAGTCGGACGGGTCCACGTGCAAACCTGAGAAGTCTCGAGGTCTTAGGGAGTGCGAATGAGCCCAAAGAGACGCCGTTTGGATGTGGATGTATTCGACAAGCAGAGAACAAGGAGACTCAAAATTTGATATCAAAGGCAGGACTTGTTTCTTTACTGATGAGTCAAAGACCAATTCAATGGAAAGCTTGAGTTCACCTCAAGTCGGCTCTCATTCAATTGAGGCACTGAAGTCGATACTTCCTAAGCGCAGTGTTCGTGTCTCATCTGGCAACGGAGGGGCGCACCTGAGCTACGATGACGTCAGCGCCGAGTGGCAACACGTCACCAATCTGCTCCAGCGTTTGCACCTGACAGATCAGCTTGATGCCTGCGGCTTTGATAGGGGGCGCCAGCTCCTTGAATGGACCGAAGGAGAGCCAGATGGCACGGGGCTGGCAGTCGATGGCAGCCTGGATTTAGAGCATCACAGAACACGAGAGTCGGTTGCTGATGTCGCGAAGGCGACCTGAATATTTTGAAACGCTCCGGGTGTGTTTTGATAAGAAGGGTCCTTGAATGAGTCCAGCCTGTTTGAAGAATGGTTCATTAACAAAGACATTTGGCAAACCAGTTTGGTTGAAGCCAATAGATAAGTGTCTAAACGAAGGTTTGCGAGTCCAAAGTCCTGGGGAGGGGCCAGTGACGAACACCGGACCAAACAATCTCGTTCAAACATTTACAGCGAGGTCCAGAAGAAGGTTCGCCATTCAATTTTCTCACAGGGACGCTTTGCTGCAGGGTTTGTGCAGACGAACAAAACGAAGCACTTCAAACGCAAGAACCTGACCTGCAAAAGCTCCGGGCCGGTGAATGCATTGATTAGCCCCAGCCCGATGCCAGCATGTTGCGGGTCTGCGCCAGCTCCGAGCAACGCTTGCGCTTGAACAAACTCCTCAGTCAGTTGCACCGGAGTGCAGGCGGCCGCCCCGATGAGACCCAAGCCCCCGGCCCTGGCGACAGCCGCCGCTAGTTCTGCTCCTGCGACTGGCTCTGAAAGTTGGAAGCAGATGACGTGTTAATGTAGGAATACAGAAAAACGGCCGCCACTAGTTCTGCTCCGGCAGCTGGCTCTGATTGTTGGAAGCAGATGACGTATCAGAAGAGGAGACAGACCTTGAAGTAAACATAACCCCAGGAAATCAACTAAGCAAAGAACGTGTGTGGCGTCTAAAAGCCAAGATCAATGCAGGAATTTGCGGGGGCCTTGGCCTTGTGATAAGCCACTGGTAGGAGTGGCATGTTGAACGACCTACTGTGATATTGGAAGCTGACCTTGAAAAGTGTCCTTAAAACGGATTTTTATTTGGTTCCTCTTAGTATATGCTTCCAAATCAGTATAGAGCCTGATAGGCTGGTCAAAGCACTTGTGGTCTGCAAATCAGGTTAGATAGGCTCTTGAGTGGTGACCATGGCCATTGACCAATCTTCGCAGTGCCTTCAGTTAGCCATAGCAGTGTCCCTAAACCTTCTAAGATTCAGACAAGTCACCAAGGTCCGCGTGTAGAGCTTTTTATGTGGAAATGTGCAAGGAGCTTTGAAGTCCTTAAAATTCCCTTAACTTAATGTGTAGGTGCTCTCAAGGTGGGAAGGGAATTTAATGTGTAGGTGCTCTCAAGGTGGGGCAAAGGGCACTCACTAGGCCTCCCAGCCATCGGTGCATTGATGACCGGCACTGCTATGCCCAACGTCTGAGTCAACAGAGTCTGTAGGGCGACAGAGGCACTCATCCTCTTGGGGCAAGTTTTGGGGGGCTAGAGCCTCTCACAAGGCACCAGCCTGCAGAGGTTTGAAGAAGGAAGTAAGAAGCTTGCCAGCAACAAAGGACCTGAGACTTGTAGTTCCCCAGATGTTGATTATGCTCACAGCGCCGCAATTGCAGTGATCGTCTCATAAGGTCAGCCCCAGTGATCGTAATGCTCCTCTAGGGCAATGAAAGAAGCACAAGGTTTTAGCCTTGTCAGCAACACCAAGTATCCTTGCCTCAAGTTGATTGATCTTGACTGCCAAACACAAAGCTCAAATGACTAATCATGTAACTGAAAGATGTAGTGGTTCAATTACGCAAGAACGCCTTCGTGGCTGCTTACTGGAAGAGTTTAGCCGGTGTAAGGTTGTGCACTGTGTACTGATTCACATGTCAATGCTGGTGTGCTGAACCTCCTCAGCTCATTGAAGGTCTTGATCTGGAGTCAGACACAGCTCTTCAACCGGAATCTTTGTCTGCCAGGACGCCCAAAGAGGCTAAGCTTGTTGTGGATCTGTCGACACTATGATGAAAAGGCTCTCGCTATGCACCGCTTGCGGAACGAAACCTCATGATGCAGCTTGCCGCTACAGAGCTCATGTGAGGGCCCATGCTATGCACAATCAGGCTGGACCAGTTTTTCGAAGCAACAGCAGGAGACGATTTCTAGGATACTTTTCACCACCATTGCTGCGCATAATTGGACGCAGCTGACAAGCTGAGCTGAAGTTTGGAAGCTGTCTAAAGTTGAAAGTCCCGAGCGAGAGCGCTCCCTTTCCAGCGCGTCCAGCCCGGGCCGAGCAGAATAAGAAACAACCCGCCCGGGGAAGCTTGATCGGGGGCCCGGGTGATGGCCCCAGGTGGTGTATTAGGTGGAAAGTCACACCTTCACAATTTGGAGGTGGAACTGAACTGTGCTCAGAACTTCTAGCTTGGCCGGGGTCCCGGGTGACCCCTTTGACCGTGTACTTCAAAGGAGCCACCCGGGCATCAGGAAGCAGCAAGATCTTCTAGAACTTGAAGGTCTTGGCGAAGTTTCCCAGCCTTGCGGAAGATGCGGAGCGCCCGAATTAAAGAGGCGGCCACTTTTGGCAGTGCATGCCAATGCATGGAGGGGAGGACTTCTGAAGGACCATGCACTCGGATGATGCCTAGGAAAGGCGGCAGATCGGGGTTTCGTTCTTGTGGCGGTTGATGCTTCATCGGGAAGCAGCATAGGAACCTTGTGGATCTGCACAAGGAGCGTTAAACAAGGGCACATCAAGCCTGCTTGTTGAAACAATCCCGCTCCTGAAGTTGTTCGTCTAGGGTTTTCTTCAGGTTTTGCCGGGAGTTTCCTGCTTCGGTTTGCTTTCTGCTGATCTCCACCTGCAGGGTAGATTCGAGGGTTAGGGTCAGCCAAAATGGTTAAGGGCGTCAGGGCCCAGGTTTCATAGGGGAGGGTCAGGAAGGAGAGGGTCCAACAAGCAGAGGTAGCGGGTGTCGTTTGGTAAGAGGGCAGGGTTTCTGCCATGGGTACCAGTTCAAGTCGTCACCAGTCCTCTCAGCAGCAGCAGCCCTCTGAACAACAACCACAACGCCCCAACGGGGCATCCCCCCAGGGTCAGGCAAACCCTAATACTGCCCCCCCAAATTCCCCTCCCAGGCACAACCCATACGCGCCTCCACCTGGGCCCCCCCAATTTTTCCCTCAGCCTTACCCTCATCCAAGAGCAGCCGCCCCTTACTACGGTCCTGTTCCATATAACCCGTATAGCCCGTATCCCTATCCCCCTCCAACAAATGGACAGTTCTATACCGGGGGGGGTGCAATCAGACCCCCACCTCAGAGTTACTTGCCCCCCCCTCCCATGCCAGTTGCTGTGCAGGAGCCCCAGCGGACGGCGCCCATCAGGAATGACGTAAACTTAAAGAAACAGTCTCTCAGGCTGGAAAAGGACGAAGCGAACCCTGGGTGTTGGCTTGTTGCGTTTTCGCTGGACGCATCCTTGGCTGGCAGGTGAGGGGATCGCTGATGTCATCATAGTGCCAATAGGAGGACTGGGGTTGATCTGTAGAAAGGTCTGGAGAGGGGAGCTCTCAAGGTTTCTGGTGTTCCTACTCAATTATCCATATATTCTTGGAGGTGTCACTTGCAGAACGAGGAGAAAACCCTGTCCTCTTGAAATCAAAGTTCAGCTTTCTTCACTGATCTGCTTCTAAGTGTCTGGCTGGTTGAGCTGAGAATTTCAAGCTTCGTTTGTTTCTCATCTATATTTTTCCGAGTGGATCTGCTCATACGTTGGGGCAAGCATTGATTGTTTTGCTTCTTCAGTCGTTGGTCAATTCCCTTGCCAATCAGCTCTTGTCAGGATTGAGCTGGATGGAATGTGACAAGTTCTGTAACCAGCTGCTGATTCAGAAACACTGGCTGTTACTGCTGGCTCTCTGCTTAGCATCAGCATGACTTGCAACCAGAAACCCTTTTCAAAAGTGTCTCATAGCTGGAGTAGTATCGATCATTCAGACACGGTGCAGCTACTTGTTTGTCAAAGTCCTCCCACGAAGAACAAGCATTACTGGTGACTTTTATGTGACTTTACGGTCGTGTGAACCAAGTTCTAGTTCACCCCGGGTACATCAACTGTACAGCCTGATTCAAGTTTGACTTGCTCCGTGTCAAAACCACTCAACTAACCCCAGCCCTAGGTTTTGATTTCAAGTCACATGCTTCTCAGGTCAATGTAAGTCACCAAAGTGATCAAGCGCACGCCTCACAGCCACCCCCTGTCTGCCCTGCAGTGCCAGCATCCTCTGGATGGCCAAAGAGGGCGAGTCGTGCAGTCTGACCTCAGTACGATTTAACGTCCCGTCCCCCATCCGCTTTACTTTCAAAAAGGAGCTAGGCCAGAAGTTTGTACAACCCGCAGGACTTGGAATCAAGCTCTCAGATATCACCTCAGAGGAGCTGTCAAAGGAGGGCCCTGGGGGGGTCTACCCGCTTGTCATCAGGTGAGGTTCTGGAGACCAGCTACTCGCATGGTACTCTTGTTGAAGTGCTGCAGTCTGCCAGCTCCGCTGGTTTAACTGGAGTGTGCTTCATTTGAAAGCAAGTGAATGCGTCTTGAGACTGCGGTCTGTTTGTTCAAAGTGCAGAAGGCAGAACCAAAAGCTAGCATTTAGCTGCGTGTTAAGAGGGATTGGTGGTTGCCAGGCTTTTGGCGTTCCTCACAGCTGGGGCTTTGCGCTGCACATCCAGTGGTGCTGTGTGCATATCTTTGTTCGCCGTGATTTAGATGTTTTGTGTTCTCCGTGTTGATTTTGATGCTATCTGGCGCCTCCTCCATTAATCTTATCGTGCATAGAAAGGGATGCAAGTTCACTGAAGGCAGTACGGTCCCCCTATCCTTCATCGCAACTCACTGATCAGTGTCTAAATTGGACAAAGTTTTGTCCGGGATGGCGCATTTCATTCCTGGCTGTATTTCGGAAAGAGCTTCTTTTCATGTTTTTACCTCGGAAAGAGCTATTGTACGAATGCTTTAAGACATGTCAGATACGTGCGTTAATTCGAGCCCGGGCTCGAACGTTGGGAAGCTGTGTCTAAATTCACACGGTTTACTAGACTCGAAAAATCGCCCTGCGTTATTCAGGTTAGAAACAGAGCCAAAGAACCCTCCGCCGGACGCGCCCCCGCCAGACACGACGCCGGGCGCCAAGCTGCCTCGATGGGTGCAGAGTCAGACGACGTATGCGACGATAATCAAGCAGGAAGACGGAGGATACAAGATCAAGGTGCTGCGGCAGAAGGTGAGGGTGATTTAGACATTTGGGTAGTCAGATTGGCCA
This sequence comes from Klebsormidium nitens, assembly GCA_000708835.1. Lineage (NCBI taxonomy): Eukaryota > Viridiplantae > Streptophyta > Klebsormidiophyceae > Klebsormidiales > Klebsormidiaceae > Klebsormidium > Klebsormidium nitens. The sequence goes on along the minus strand of DF237432.1, from coordinate 25,372 downwards.
ATTTGCGAGGAAGTAAATGTTGGTCGCCATATCGGGGACCGGATTTGTGCAGCTGATTGGTTCACCTCAAAAGCTGCTAGATTTTCGCATCATCCTTGGTTTCAACCGATGCACTTTCGAGCGGAGAGAGACGAGCGCTGCATCATACTGCACACCACGACGTTGTAGCTCAGGGTAAGAGCACAAGTACAACGAAACGATCACCTAAGTCTGCTCTTCCGTGCAGATCTGGGTGGACGGCGTCAGCTACGAGCTGCAGGAGATCTACGGCATTGAGTCCAACAGCGGGGCCACCTCGGAAACGGACCACGGGAAGGAGTGCGTTGTTTGCCTATCGGAGCCACGGGACACGACCGTCCTGCCGTGCAGGCATATGGTGAGCGGTGTCTGACGTCACTGCTGACCTTTCACTGATAAGCCGGGGTCAAGTTTTGGAGTTCTTCTTTCTTTGTCCAAGCAGTAACTATGGTTCGTCTTCTCGAAATGGAGATTCTGCCGGAGATTTGAGCGGGTTCTTATCAATGGAGACAGGTTGCTTCTCGGGTTTGAGCGGGTTCTTATGTATGGAGACAGGTTGCTTCTCGGGAGTTGAGGGTTCTGATTTTGAAACAAACGAGAGGCTATCTTATAGTAAGGTTCGACTAAGTATTGAAGACAATACTTCCTGGGATTGGGTGTTCGTTTGAGGTTTGCTCCGTTCTTCCGCAGAGGAGATTCGGGCGGGGGTTGCGGGATTTAGTTTGAAACAAACGAGGGGTATCTTTCCAGTAAGGCTCGACAGATGTTCGAGACAGTCCTTTACCGGGATAGGGTGTTTTTTTGGGGTTTGTTCCGTTTTTTGGCAGAAAACACTAAGCTATTTCCGTTACGAGGTGGCGTCAGAAATTTGTAGGCACAGTCCGCCTTTTCAACCAATAAGTTGCTTGAAAAGCGGCTGAGAAGGGTTGCAGCCAACTCTTCCACCTTGCCACTTATATGAAAAAGTTCACCCTTTTGAGTCACCTCCAAACCAGACGCTTACAGTGGTCCGCTCGTTGTGCAGTGCATGTGCGGAGAGTGTGCAAAGGTCTTGCGGTATCAGACGAACCGTTGCCCAGTATGCCGGACCGTAATCGACTCGCTTCTAGAAATCAAGGTCGAAACCAAGTCCCCCGCTCCCAGCCCTGCTCCCAGCCCTCTACCTCAGAAGTAGACCTGGTAGTTTATAGTCGGTCCGATACTTTCCGTCTACAAGCTGCTGCGAATCATAGACAAATAGCGCTATCCCGCTTGCTCATATCTTACTAAGTATTAATACTAAGACTGTTCTAGCTTGTTTCGTGCTTGCAAGCGGGTCACGTGTATAGTAGGCTAAGACAATGATTGACAATATAAGTTTTTGTGTTACCTCGGATAATAGGGTGTCTCGTGCGTATGGGGGCGGGATATGTTCGATCTTGTCAAGGACTGGACGCCATCTAGCTAGCCTGCTACTTGCTGTACAACTAGCTGGGCGTAACTTTGCAAAGCACCTTTGGCAGAGCGACCGCCTCAATTTGAAAAAAGTTTCTGCATTTAGACCGCGCGACAGAGATCTTAAATTTGCTACACTTGTCCAAGCAGCAATCAAATTGATAGATCTACGGGTTGCTTCGATGATCCTTGCACATGAATGTGGCCACATGGCGTTGAACGGCCTCGCGCCAGTGCGGGGTGAAGCAATGTCATGCGCTATGTCAGGTATTACTTCGGGCCTCAGTGGGGAGCGAGGCGTCATATGCATCAGCTGGTCACATTCCAGCCATGGCTGAGCATTGCCGCGGCCCGCCAGGCTGCCCGCACACCTATACACCATGCTGAAATAGAAATTCCTCCGGCGATTGAGACCGTCGCCGGCTGCACTGAGTTCGGCCCCGCTGATTGCCTGCCTATCACAAGTGTGTTCAAGATTGAATCCATCATGCATGCGTGCATGTTGCCAGTTGAGGCTTCAATTGGCCCGCCGGGTCACCCGGATTTCTTGGTGCTTCTTCAACGGTAGCTAGGTACTTCAATAGAGCAATAGCCTAGGTTATAGAGCCGGAAAATGGACAACGTCTTCTCATAAGCACGCTTTATGCAGATTATACAGACTTCATCGAAAATTCCACATATTGCTTCCGCTTATGCACGGCCATTTTGTTAATTTATGCCGAAAATCGGCTCCACGTATCAGACTTTTATGCTGATAACCAACACGGGACCAAGGGTTTTATGGGAGCATGCTGCACATATTATCGGTTTACGCATGTCAACAAAGTATGCATTTCAACATTTCATGCATTCCATATTCTAGCCGGTCGATACTCAAAGACAATAGGTATATCACACACAGGACCCCGGTACGTATCAAGCGAATCTGTCTCGGAGGGCAGGGAATATAGGTTTGATATCGACTTGAAAGTTGCTGCATGTCTTTTAGTAGGTGGTACCCCCCCTTTCATATTCGGGGGTCCCGTTCAGACAGCAGACATCGTAGGGCCTGGACCCTTTCTTCGACCCCTGGTGGTGGGGAGGGGCCCCGCAATAGGGCCATAGCTAGCGCGGCTATGGTACTCCCACCCTGGCGATACCTACGTCGCTAGCGGGCTGACGGTATACGTATGATATTTTGCCCGGAACTTGCTGCAATTTTTTCAGTCCAGCCTGTCCAGAATTTCGACCATAGTCCTACCGGTACATCGATCCCCTCGAATCAGTCTTGAAAGTTGAACTCTGCTTGAAACCGTCTTCGGAATTAAATTCCCCGATCTTTACTTTTGTTCAATGACTCGTGCATCCGACGCTTGTTATAAGGGTTCAAAATGGTAAGCACGCTGGTCCGATCCGTTGAGTTATGCTTGCATACGCGGTTGGAATGGCAGAAACGGTGATATTGACCAGCAAATCCGATATAATGGTTGAAGTGAAATTGACGTGTCCATTTTTCGCTGCCATCCTAGGTGCGTGCTACTAGGTGCTACATCAGCTAGATAGCCGCCTGAAGCCGAGCAGTCATGGAATCTGCTCACTGACCGGTGACCACATCAGGCCGGTTCGATATCGACGGCGAGAATGGCCGCTGGCCAATGACTCGTCACCGACAGCCGTCAGATAAACTTGTCACCGGTATCTTTTTCACTCAGGTCGCGGGCGGCACAGCGCGCTACTGTCTTGATTGGACATCGAGTCAGACTCGTCAACTGATGCTGGCACAGATAGGGTCTCTAACATCATGTTCGCATATCTTTCGCATATGCACGCAGCATTGTGGACGTTGTGATCCACCATTGTTGACATCAGGCTCATTGGTCCACTGGAAGTGAAACTATACTCTACTCTGCTTGTCTGATTGCCAAGATTGAACCAGACTTCTTGCGCATGCAATGCTTATTCGTTTGGCCTGCCTGCAATGTGCTGGAAAAAGAGAGGGGAAGAGACCGAAGGGAACCAGAGGTAGCATTGTGAAGAGTTCACAGAGATCGAGCGCTAGAGGGTGGCTTGCAATCTCCACTGCTTTCAGTGTCCTGTGCTAGAAGAAGGCTACCGCCAGGTGGTGTGGTTTTGGGAAGGGCGACCATTGGCACAAGAAGAGACTCCAAATATAAGGGCAATCACGGCTGGCTGATCAGGGCTTCACCATTAGCGAGCGAATAGTTCTCTGTACATCTTTTGCTCGTTGACTAAAGGGTGCGGTTCGGGCAAGGGGGCCAAAATGAATCACAACATGTTGACGGAGCGGGCGCTCCGGGATGTGTTTTCCACCACTAGTTACATCTCCATAGGCACAAAAGATGCGCCTCTCAATTATGGCGAGCAACACGAAAGTGAGTGTAGCAGGACGCGGTCCCCTATTGATTTGTTCTGATCTGTGGTACTAGAAAGTTTGTAGGAAGACTAATTGAGAATGCAGGGTCGAGGAATGTTTCCCAATGTTTACACCTTCTTGGCAAACATTGGGACTTTTATATGTCACTGACCTTGAAAAAAATAGTATTCCATGTTTCCTCCTATTATGTGTTGTATTGTAACACAGGGTTAAGCCAAAGGGATGCTTCGTGCTGAAACTTCCTATTAAGCATAATAACCTTGTTTGTACCTTGCAAGCTATTTCCTCCAATATTCCTTGCAACACAGAGAGAGGCCTTACAATGGGAATGGAAAGGTGTAAGTCTTTATCTCACATAGCATTGCTTTGCTGCAGATTATCGGTCTTGCTACAAGGGAAAGCAGTTTCTGACACAGCCTCCCAAGGAGGGTAAAACAGTGGACACATACTTCGACAAGAAGCACTTGTGGATAGCAGATGTAAGGCTTCTTTCTTTCTAGTCTGCTTGCTCAGAAACAACCAGAACTCAAGCCGGCTTCTACTTGATAAATGCAATCGACTTTGTTTTTTCGTTTACCAAAAGTCCGGCACAGCATGAGTTGATCACTGTTGTCTCCTTCCTTTCGAGTTGATGTTTTCAGCCCGATGCTTTGTCCTGGGAAGCCTCAGAGGCAAGGGTACTTATTGTACTCAGTCAGGCTGCAGCACTCAACTGAAACGGCGCTCTTGAAACGGCTTTATTCAATTGACCCAAGCACCGGGTTGAACAGCTGAGGATCAACTTTCGCATATACATTGAAATGTCAGCATCCGGATTGTCCGATCATCGATCAAGCGTCAATAGAGGCTCCTTATCCTCGACCATGGAATCTGCTCTTGACATACTATCTCAGTTCAACGTTAGCTGCTTGGCTGAGGGCCCTATCCTCTCCTTGAGGCTAACGCCTAGTCATTGAGCCCTAGTCTCATTCCTCCAGGGGGCCAAGTACGAGGACAAGATCACATACCGTGGACAGGAAAAGAAGGTGGGGTTCTGGACAGGGGACTTTATGAAGCGCGACGAGTTCACGAGCACCATCCGTGTGGAGCAGTACCGGACACAGCTGCGGGTAAGGCTGAGTAACGAGATCTCGTTTCCTGGAAAAGGGAGCGGAGAGAGCAGTTCGATCTACCAGGACGTACAGACAAGAATGAGGCTTCCTTCGATGAGCTTTTAGATGAAGTGTCCCGGTATAATGAAATAGAGAAGCTGAGATCGTATGGACGACAATAACAAGAAGCGCAAGGCTCAGAGGGTCAAAGGAAAGCAGCAGCATTAGACGCTTTTTGGAGCTCCACCGTTATTCAAATGGTCAAATGACTTGAGAAAGAAAACAAGCCAGAGCAGCTGCAATTCAGTAGTCAGAAGGTGACTGAGCTAACGTTTTATGAAGAGAGTGAAACCAGGAGCCCTGGAACATCAGAACGTCACTGCGTTTGGGATGGCTCATTTTTGAAATGCTCAGGCGCCGAAGCTGAAACTCACACTCTAAAGTCGAACCGTTTAGCTTACGCATCTCAATAAGGTCGACAAAAATCTGTAGGCACAGCAATACGTGAATGGGTGCGCAAAATGGGACAGCTTTAATCCGAAGTCAATGTCCGTGAGCTGCGACTGAAAATATCTCACCAGCTCCTTGGGAAAGGCACTCGAAGGTTTCGTCACATTGCCCTTCAGCGGTTTGAGTATAGATGACTTCGTTACGTCAGCTTCAGATGCTAGATCATATTTCGAAAGCAGACCAACACCAAACCAGTTACTCGAGATTCGAGCCTCGTATGCTGAGTCTGACCCGTCCAGTCACTCTGTCGCCGAGCCACCAATACGACTCCACGTGGCAGAAAGCTGACGCTCGCTTCTGCCACGTGGCGCGCAGCAAGAGATCAAGGTGACGAAGAAGGCGCTGGAGAACCTCCAGGGGACGGAGGCGCACGCGCGGCTGCAGGCGCTGCAGAGCGAGCTTGCGAGCACCTACGGCAAGGAAGAGAAGAGCAGGGTACGTGGCCATATGCTCCCATTGCTTCAATTGTTTTCTTGCCGAACAAAGAACCCGCGAGCAAGGATGAGAAGAGCAGAGTAGAGTACGTGGGCCACTGGACTCTATCTTTGGTTGCCGTGTAATCAGTAAGGTCTACATGTTTGAAGTGGCATTCCTCAAACGGAAAGATCAGTAGACCAGTTTCTTGGTGATTTCAGCGCGAAGCACGCCTTAAGACTCGCAAATCTGCAGACAGAAACGGCCGGTCTCAGTTTTTCTTTGTGTCGGTCTCCCACCGAAGTTTCCAAGAGCCGCTTCAGGCATTGTGTCAGTTCCTCAAAACCCCGGCCCTAAACGCTCTGTCGCGGCCGCGCGCGCAGTTCGAGGGGCCAGAGTACCTGTTCGACGTCGGGCGGGAGGCGGTGACGGAGGCCTGTACCAAATGCCACCGGGACACTTTCTACTGCCCGCACAGAGCGGCGTACTGTAACAACAACACGGAAATTGAGAAGGTGAGGAAAGAATTGAGAATCATGTTGCAGCTTTTTGCGTCGGACCTGCCAACCAATCTCTCATCTGCGTAATTCACAGAGCTTCCTGAGCAACGATTTTTCTGTTGGAAAAAATAAGCCGTCTGCATCTTTGATAAGAAAGATCCGGGTCTGAAGTCGCATCTCATCACTCCATGTTCTGGCCCCTTCGTTTGAGAAGATAAGATGCGGAACTATCTTGAAAAAGCACAAGGCTACAGTCTCCACTTGAGGATGTAAACAGACGTTTGACACTGCTGTCTGTTGTAGCTTTCAATGCGCTTTCAATGCAGCCGTACGGGCAGCGAACCTCTGCTGTCATCTCAAGGTTGCCAATTGAATTCGCGCCGCTGACGCGACTCTCATGTCATCTTTGCAGCGGACGGGTGGCTATAGAACGGCATATGCAGACATCGGCCTTACGGCCAAGACGCAGAACTACGCCAAGCCGGAGTATGCGCGGAAGCCGGTCATCCGAGAGACGCTTTTCCGAAAGACAAATGTCTTCTTTGAGCCAAAAGAGAACTAGAAGAGCAGATGCTTTAATTGCCGCCAGGTTTTTGGGTCAACGACTACAAGGGACTGCATAGATAAATACTGCACACCTTAGGACTGCGGCATGCTGTAGACAGACTGACTGTAGACCAGGATGAAATCTCATTACGGCCACACTATTCTGTAAGTTCCAAAAGTTCCAGTCCTCGGAAAAAGGATGAGTTACTGGATTAGCTTTGCCAGCTAGTAAGGAAGAGATCATAGGATGATGGGACACGCGCAGACTTATTTGCGACGTTATACCTAGGTTCCAAGTACGGGGCAAGTTGAGTAGCTGTATGCGATGCGGGCCCGCTTTCAGGAAATTTACCCGGGTGAAAATTCCCTCAGTGACAATGAAGGGGCTCGGTTGGCTTGCGAAATCAACACCAGACTGCACGTGTCGAGAGCCTAGCTGCCTGCAGGCACGCGATCCTGGAGACAGTTAGACACATGCTGCAGATCATGCGCACATGAGCAAACGCTTTGACCAACTCACATGCAATCGTGTGTGTGTAGCGCATGCTTAACCAAGTGCGTGTAGAGGTCGATCAAGGCTGAGCCAGCCTCTATATTGAAGCCGGGCCACAGTCGCAACTGTCTTCAATTTACGTCTGGCTGTGCGGCCAGACCCGCAGAGCCTTAAGAGCTTACATATAGCTGGCATGCAATCTCATAGGATGATCAGGAGCAGGCTGCCAGCCCACTGCAATCTACTGTTGCATCAGTCAACTCACAATTGTGAGTTGACCTTAAGGAACTTGACCGGTTTGATTCATGCCATGCAAGCTATTGCATACAATTCGGCCAAGTGATCGGACCGGAGGGCCTAGAGCCGCCTCGGTGCGCCATATCTTGCGACGGCATGCAATGGCTGCAGTGTCGTAAAGCAGACAGAAGCGTAGACAACTCAGTTTCAATGTTCTATACCTTGTATCTCACCAGCTATCACTGCTTAAACAGCTACCGCAATTACGTATCGAAAGTGTTTGATTTTAGCGTCCTGGGCTGGTCAGACACGTGAAGTTCATTCGACCAGGGTGACAGTGTTGAGACCTGGTAACATTTGGAGCAGCTTTGCCGTACCAATCATTTTCAAACCGATAATCTTGTGCATGCGCTACCGTCAATTACGGCTGCTCATCTTTCAAGCTCTTCATCGGCTGCAAAGCGGCTTCCAAATGGAGGGGTCCGCGCGTATCCAATAAATACCCCTCCGCCGAGATACTTTATGCTGCCTCCCTGTATGCGAGCCACGCTTGCTTGGCGCCGTTCTCCGTATCGTCGAGCAGCTTCACCTGCCGCTCCATCTCTTGCTGGAGCTCCGTCAGCTTCTGCTGAAACGCGACGAAGATGGCGTCGTACTCGGCGGGCTGATCCGCTGGCAGAGAGACAGACGAACGGTGGGAAAGTTTCAGCGTTTCGAACTTGGGAAAGCGTACTATTATACCGAACTCTTTGAACGTCGTTCGATTGTCTCCTTCCGTTTCCCATCAGGATAGAAGAGCACCAGTTCGTGCAATCTGGAGCTGAATATCCTCAGCTTTCCCACCTTCCGGGCTGCCCTTACTTAGGAGAGACAATCGGAGACTACGACTTGACTTCATTCTCTACCGAAGCCTGCTGTGTGAGCGTCCTCCCGTCTCGAAGTGAACGCAAAGATGCGACCAGGAAGCTGATAAGCCATGACGTGATTGGATCTCAAGAGACGCAAGCTATCCCCTCGCTTCAAACGAAACACGAAGCCATTGCAACTCAAGGTACCCCTGGGGCTTCGATCCACGTTAGGACACTCACTGACCAGGACACGCTTCAGAAACGGCTTCCCAGGCCAAAACCAACAAGCCGCCCTTATGGCACGCACAGGAAAGTCCCAATCTCACCTGCGCTGTCCGCGGGCGGAATGCCCAGATGCCGCCGGACTTTGTTCTTCTGATACATGGCCTCCATCTCCGCCCGCTTGGCCCCCGTCGCGAGCTCGTTCTTGCGGTTCCACTCGCGCTGCAAGTGCGTGCGCTGGTTGCGCGCGAGCGCGCCCAGGGTCGCGTCGAAGTCGCCCGTGCGCTCCAGCTCGTTGAACAGCGCGAGCGGGGGCGTCTCCGTGGTCGAGGGGAGCACGTCTGCGATGGATCGAACAGGTTTCTTACTCTAGCTTTCGCAAGCCTTCTGTTCTAGGACCAGGGTAGCTGGCAGAACGTGTTCGGTTCAGAAAGGTAGTCAATTCGTAGACGTGGCGTCTGAGGGTAGGAAAGATCGACGAAGCAATCAAGAAAAGAAAGAGAAGTTCGAGAGGTGAAAGGCGGTCTGAGTAAGCGGACATAGCGCTAATGCCTTCTGGTCCAGAAATTTGAAAACGGCGTCGTCATTCTTCGCACTGCCACCACTATCAACCAAGAATCTGACCGACTTACTGACAGTGAGACGTGACGAAGTTCCGTAAATGGACCGTAAAGACACAACTTCTTGGCGCAAGCGCTTCTCGAGTACAGTCCGCAGTACAAATCTTGGTGCCCACTTTTCGAGCACGTTCTTGGCCCTCACCGAGCAAGTCGCGGATCGCCCGCAGGCACCGCTCGCGCGCCGCCCTCACGCTCTCCCCGACCGCCCGCTCGCGCGCCTCCTCGTCGCCCTCCCCAATCAGCGCCCGCCGCCGCGCGCGCAGCTGCACCAACTCCGCGTCCGTGCGGTTCCGCGCCGCCTCTAGTTCCCCAATCCGCTCGTCCAGCTCCGGAACGGCCATCGCCTCCAACACGCGCGCCTCTTTCTCCCCGCGCGTGCGCAGCGCGCACACGAGCGCCGCGATCTCCGCGTCCTCCCGGGAGACGGGCTCGACACGCGGCGCGCGGGGCTCGGCTGACGTGGACGGCCCCGCGCCGTCGCCGCCGTCGGCCGGGGGAGCGCGCCGGGGGGTTAGCTGCTTCCGGGATGACGTTTTCGGGGAGCTTATAGCGAGCTTCTTGATAGAAGCCCCGTTTTCAGCCGCTTTCTCCGTCTTTTTACCCAGCCGTTTCCCGAGGCCTTTCCCCAGGCCTTTGTCGGCCCCCGGCTTCGTGACCTTCTTTTTCTTAAGCTTCAACGCGGCGACCGGGGAAAACCCCGGCGCAAACTTCCCCGACCGGTCACGTTCCTGGGACGCTGCGATCAGCTGGTGGAGCGTCTGACTATCCGTCAGCTTATCGCCCGTTTTCAGTTTCTTGGCCGGGGGGGTGCCTAAGGCAAACCCGGACGCCCCTGCTTCCTGGTCCCCCCCCTTAGTGTCCTCATATGCAGCCCCCGCGCCGCTGGGGGGATACAACAGAGTCCGTAGCGGATCGGGTTTGGGGACCTTCTTCTTCAACTTCTTTTCTCCTGTACAAGGACTCCAGACAGTATAAGCGTCGAAAGAGGGATCAGTCGGACGGCGTCGTCCAGCACCTCAAAGCTTAGTTGGCCTCAAAACGACGGAGCTTCCAGGGCCAGGACGTAACCAGTCAATTGAAAACCTCAGTTCCATAAAGCAAGCCTCTGCTGGACTATCGGCTCCTGAAAAGTCATAAACGCAGGCATCTTTCAGACTGTTCGAAGTGCTTCTGTCCTTGGCCTCTTGTCAAAACGAAGATGAACCAGTCCGTTATCCGTACAGTGGCTCACGTTCCGTATCATCAGGTTGGTTTAACGCGGATCTACGAGTCAACGGCCTTTGAATTCGAAAGAAAGTGGAGAGCAGTTCTTCGCTTGTCGATTGCTCAACAGGATTATTGAAACTCTTCGAAAGCGACCTTGCTACTGGCCTTCGGACTCTAGACTGTCAGATGCGCCATTAAGCTACGGGCTCAGAGAATTAAGCTACGGGCTCAGAGACCGCAACCTCGCAATTACGATGCAAGCTAATTCGACTTTCTGGGAGAGTAGCTCCCAGACGTACCGGTGGCCAGCCCCTTCGGCTTCGTGACCATCTTGGGCTGCCGCTCGAGCTTCGGCTTGGGCGGCGGCGCGGGCTTGACCTTGGACGGCCGCCCGAGGCCCATGGCCTTGCAGATGTCGCTCTTGAGCTCGGGGACCCGGATCAGTTTCCTGTGGATGTCGTTCTGTTCTTTCAGGATGAAGAGCATGAGCGACAACAGCGGCTGGTGCAGCGACCAGATGAGGTCCGCGTTGACCTGCGGCTTGATCTGCAGGAACTCTTCACGCACGGGGGCGAGGCCGCGTTCTTTGATGACGTCTTCCATGCGGAAGAGGATGTCGCGGCCGCCCTTCTGGTTGAGGAGCTTGTTGAGGGAGTACCACTTGTCGGGGCTGTGGAGCAGGGCCGAGTAGCTCTTCTCGACGGTCTGGCCAAGCTGGATCAAAGAGGGCAAGTCGTTCAGTTGTAAAAACTAGGAAAGACTATCTACAGACAGGACACGAAGCGAGGCTTTTGTTTAGACCGTTTGCAGACACGTCGTGGATTTTCTGGGTGGAAGGAGGACTGCAGAGAGCACGACAAAACTCGAATAGAAGTACCTGCTGGTAAACCATCTTTACCCCTGTACGTTCGTGCTTTTGTGCTGATCGTTTTCGCCGTGATTCGTCAAGTCAATGCGCAGATGAATCCAGTCAACTCTCGGAGTCGAAGTCGATTACTTACTCCAAGTCAGTGCAAACTTTGAACAAAGTCAAAATTGGCCTAGACATAGGGACGGAGGAATAAAGGCCAGTATCTTATGGACGATGCATGCTCGTTTCGACGAGGATTTACACCCTTCGCCAGCTTCAGTATCAGAGTTCGTCACAAGCTGGCTTGCAATGAAACAAATGCCCGTCCTCAGGGGACCAATGATCTGTATCCGTCTCGGATTCGACCAATTGCACCTCTTAGCGGGGCCTCTTTCAATTACGAAAACAGAACGAAGATAGAGAGGTAGTGCAGGATCAGGTACCAGTTTTGTTCAACAATGCTGCAGAAGCAACATCCTGGCACCCCATGCCCCAAAACCCGAGACAAATGGAAGGGATCTCCACGAAACTCTAAGCGCACAGTATTAAGTAAAGGAATAAACAGGCTTCCCGTTGGCCACAGAGATCGCGTCAGCCAGAAGAAGTCTTATATTGAAAACATTGTGATTTTCGTTTCTTATGCCTGCTTTCAATCTGCCGTGCACTCTGGCATTGAGGTACATAATCGGTTTGTGGTACAAGACTGAAGGTAGGCGCCTCACTTTTGATAAGTTCATGTCACCAGTCCATGGAGATTCAGGCGCGATCAAGTCTTCCTCCTTTGGGGCCAACATGGAAGTTCCTGCAACACGAAACAAATCGCTCCTTATTTTCCCCTTGGTTGAAGTGGCTGTGCGTTGGAAGCAACCACCAAAAGCTTCTGCGCATTGGAAGGTTACTTACTTCTGACATTCCACAAGGAAGCAACTTACCTTCGTTTTGAGGAAGCTGTGAGGGGGCTTGCATATCCACAAGCTCAATTTCCTGCTCCTTGGCCAACTCTGTAGCCAGAAGCTCTGCAAAACATGCCCGGCATAGTTGGTGATCAGCGCCCCCGCTCATATGATACATGCCAGTCAACAACAAGCAAGTGTTCCGCAAAGCGATCCAAGCAGGCCAACGCAAGTGCACCTAACAGATGTAGAAGAATAGAGTTCGAAATCGATTTTCAACAGAATGTGCCCGTTCATTCACTTGCAATGTTGCCATTGCAAGTTCATGCAGAGGTGCATGAAACCCCTTGCTGGTTGACACTCGCTTGGTGACCAACTCATAGGATCTTTGCCTCAATTTCGGTTCTGGTGATCAAATCCTTCCAAAACATGTAAGTGGAGGAATATGCATACCTGCATTGTTTTCAGGGTTTGAAGCACTGGGGGTGGCCGCTTGGTCAGACTGCTCCAACCCAGAGCCATGCTTGTTCATCACATGCCTGACCCTCATCCTCGTCCTTATTCGACTGTGCTGGAAACGTCTCCTTGATCAACGAATGCCCCTATGCTAAAGAAAATCTCGATTTTAGGTTGCATAAAAGAATCTACAGGCTGTAGCCTAGGAACAAGCAGATGATCAGACTGCAAAGCTCTCAGATCTGCAGCTTTGATCTGAACGTCAATGCCTGCAGCCCCGATAAGAAAACGTATGCCGGCTTCGAGTACCTCGAAGTTCGTGATCTGTGGTGCAAAGCTGGCTTCTTGCTCCTTGTCATAAAATCAGGCAGCTCTGCGTTTGGACATCTGCTTTTCACAGGCCTACCACGCTGTGGTCACTAAGCACTCCTTAGCTTCATCCGCCAACAGGACAAACGTTCTTGCAGCGAAGGTTGAGAAGAGCGAAGCTAAGCGAGGCACCGAGCAGGAAGCGCCTGAACGGAGGCCGCCATTTTCATCTGCGGAGCATTCTAAAAATTGTGCAGGCTGATCTTGCGGTTCGGTCACGGTGTCAACTTGCATGAGGCTCGTACGTCAAGAGTTCCGGATTCGGTTATCGATTGTCGAAGAACTTGAGGAATGAGGAAGGGCTCTTCCCGTTCGACGTCGATGATAGAGGTAATGGTTCACGAGCGATATCCGTTCTGTCACCATTACCTGACATGATTGTTCGGACTATCTTTTCGAATCGAAAGCAGAAGGCTGGACGCGCTGGAAAGCTGGGTTCGATACTGACGGTTTCTGATTCCGCAGTTCTGGCCAAACCTGAACCGCGCATGCGCCGCCCTAGTACCGACTTCGAAGGAGGACTCGGCTGATTTGCTAGGCCGGCCGGTAAAGTGGCGGCCACCAGAGAACGTTCGTTGGTCCCTCTGCTTCGCTCTTTCGCCTTCTGTTTTCCTGCACAATTCCTGCTCTCCTGATCGTACGAAGCAGCGTGTTTCAAAATGCCCCTCTTTGTGCTCTTTACACGACCCAGACACTCACCTAAAATCCTATAAGTGATCACCGGGACATTGCGAGTTGCTGCAAAGATTGGCTCTTTCAGAAAAAAAGTGAGGAGCAACAAAGCGCACACATTACGAAGTCCGAAGCTCGAGGCTGCTTCACGTCCTCCCTTCTCGAGCTGCTGACCGTTCTGTCTATGGGAAGCAATCGGTGGAATGCTACTTGTTGCAGAATTTTCCAGTATCCATTTTCTCTGATGCAAGCTGAAATTGAGGTAAATTCTGTGAGACACGTGATTGTTGAGCAGGACGTCATCTTCCTAAACGGTCGAACAAGGGCAAAATCATGAGAGTCAGGCATGTAATGAAGAAGCAAGGCTCAGGTATGGAGCAGTCTGACCCAGCAACGACCCCAACGGCTGCGCCTTCTAGAAATGATGCAGGTTTGTGCAAGCTATTACATGCACACTGAAGTACATCTAACAACATGTTTTCAACTGAAATATGCCCTGGCCATATTCATCAATCTTCATCTCTGAGATTTGATGAGCAGCCTTGAAAGTGTGTTTTTTGCAATCTATGCACTATATCTCCACCACAAATTTCATATTCGAGTGCACTTCTCTGTCGCTCTTTAATGCAGCATTGCAGCAATTGCATCTATTAGGATCAGAGGCAGTGTCTGATCTAGCATTCTGGCACTCTTGAAGCCCTGTACTTAAGCCACCAACACTCCCATCTTGTTTTTGCATTGCAGATACTCTTGCCACAGCTATGGCCACGCCGCAGAAGGATGAGCAAGTGGTCAACATGCTGGACATTGAAGATGAAGGTATGTTTCTTCTGATATCCAGATGATTGATGCGACTGATGCATGATCAACCACCATTGTGCATTGCGAACTACTTGTTGCAGGAAGGAGAATGGTCACCCAGTGCACTTTGTTGCCCATTTTCTCATTTTGTCTGTTGCAGGAACTCCAGTTGTGTCCCCAAAGGAAGAAGATTTGGATCCACTAGACTCGCCTTGGACGGGTGATGAAGTTCCAGGAAGAGTGAGGGGCCATCTGCTTTCCATCAATCAAGTTCTTCATGTGACCTGTAAATGAGTAAGATGGATTGTGATGGCTTTGTGATTTGTTGGACAAGCTTCCCTGAACCTCCCTATATGACTGGAAGGAAAGGAGAAACGTACAAGTCTTGTTACTCATTTTCCAATCTTGCTGTACACAATCCTTGAGATGCTATCTTGAATAACCTGTTCACAGCTTTTTGAAAAGCTCGACGGTGATGCAAGCTGGTCCTTGAAAAGGTGCAACGGCTGAATCAAGCCTAAGGACAATCATTGCCACAATGACAGCTTTAAATTTCACCTTCTTGATTTCTCGTCTTCCTGACTTGTTGTGACAAGAGAATCCTTGAAGGAAATTAAATTCGATATCCGAATTGCTTGAATGGATGTCTTTTCTGAAGGCAGACTTCAAGATTCATGACAAAGGTATGTGTTGAGTAGGGTTGAGACTGCGGCTGAAGTACAGGGTTCTTGCTCTCATCTAGAAACTTTTCAGCTTTTGGACTTTTAGGAATGCAGTGAAAGCAAAGAGATGTCCTGCAAGCGAGAGCAAAGAGATGTCTTACAAGCGAATCTGAATCCAAGAAGGCAAACGGTTTGTTACAAATGGTAACTCTGGGGTGACATATTAGCTCGCACATCAGCCTCAACTTTAAGAAAATATACATTGAATGAACACCCCATCTCGCATACAGCGAGCGTGAACTGACTGAAGTTGGACGTTAGAAGTTGTTGGGTTCGAGAACAGACTTTGTGCAGGACCACTTCAGAAAGCTTATATTGGTGCCACGAAAAGGTCTACATAAAGGTCCTTGTTCTCTTTCCGTGCGGTTCCGGTTCCTTGTCTGTCACACTCGAGAAGGAGTCTGCGACAGTTGACAGCAATTTTTTCATGGCTGCACCGCAGTATCAACCACCACTTCTCCATGCTTCAAGTGCATCGCCTAAGTGCATCGCCTCTTTTCTGACCAGCTCGAGCAAGTCATCAAGGACAGCTACTCGGCCCTGCTCCACAGCCCTGAGACGTGGTACTCCCTCAACAAGCGCCTCAACAAGAAGGGCGCCCGTCACGTCCTCTTTGGCATGGAAGACGTCATCAAGGAACGCGGCCCCGCGGTGGTTCGGGAGGAGTTCTTGCAGATCAAGCCGCAGATTAACGCGGACCTCATCTGGTCGCTGCACCAGCCGCTACTGTCGCTCATGCTCTTCATCCTGCGCGGAAACAACGACATCCACAAGAAGCTCATCAAGGTTCCGGAACTGAAGAGCGATATCTGCCGAGCCATGGGCCTAGGGAGACCGTCCAAGAAGCCCCCACCGACTCCGAAGCCGAAGCTCGAGCGCACTGCCAAGAAGCTCAAGGGGACGATCCCTGGTGAGTGCATATCGTAGTTTCGGGGATGCCAAGTACGAATTTTGAATCCAGGGAAACTTGGTGCACCGGTTTTCCCTTCTATCCTAGATCAGGAGACGGATCCAGCATCTTTGTCACGAGAATAAGTTGGTGCATCTAAGGATTACAGACAATCTGCAATTGTGCATATGAGGACAGAGCTTTCAGCCTCTCGAGCGTAGAGATTCGATGCCATCCGTTAGTATCAAGAAGACGCCCCGTTATGGGGTTGACGACCCTGTTCCTTTGCCAGAGTAAGAGGCAAGAGCGGTTTCACTTTTGAGTTGAGTGCAAACTGAGTGCAAACGCACAGAAGAATACATCGAAGCTTCAATCAGACTTTTCAAGTAAACTGCAAACGATCAAAAGCAACCTTCGAAGTTTTACTCAGGGCTCCATCCACAGTCGACTGCAAACGATGCGAAGCATTGAGATGTTCTCAAATCAGAATCTTCCTGTCCGTGCAGGAAAGAAGAAGCTCAAGAAGTTGAGCCTCCTCACGATCGGCTTGAAGAAACGGCACCCGGAGGATGACGCCGGCCCGGCTGAGCCGAGTGAAGAGACCAAGAAAGGCCCCGGAAGGCCGAAACTCGTCAAGCCCCGGGCGTCCACCGACCCGCCGCCAGCGAAGAAGCTCAAAACGGGCAACACGGACAGCCAGACGCTCCACCAACTGATTGCCTCGTCTCAGGAACGCGACCGGTCGGGAAAGTTTGCCCCAGGGTTCTCCCCGACTGCCGCCGCCAAGCTGAAGAAAGTCATAAAGAAGCCGGTGTCGCTCGGCCAGGGCGCCGATCCCGGGGTCGTTCCGAAGAAGAAACCGGGCCTTGCGACGGACAGACCCGCGCCCGCAAAAAAGCCGAAGTTGAAGCGCGGCCGGCCGCCGAAGGTCCCGAGCGCGCTGGCGCCCGAGCCCGTCGACGAGGCGCTGGCGTACGTGCCGCGCGAGACGGACGGGGACTCGCTCGAGGACGCGGAGATTGCGGCGCTCGTCGCCGCGCTGCGCGCCCGGGGCGCGCGCGACGTGCGCGGCCGGGAGGAGCTGGCGCTCCTCGACCTGGAGGAGCGCATCGTCGAGCTGGAGGTCGCGCACCGGCGGGGCGAGGCGGAGCTCGCGCAGCTGCGCGCGCGACGGGAGGCGCTGCAAAGGGAGCGGCTCGGCGCGGCGGGCGAGACGGACGTGCCGGAGCCGGTGCGCGCGGCGCGGGAGCGGTGCCTCCGGGCGATCGTCGACCTCCTCGGTGAGGTTTCCGCAGGCTGCAGCGCCCCCAATAATGTGCAGGGAGTCCCTGTCAGCACGTGCCGGAAGTTCAGGTTAGATTGTAATGCAAGATCTGTCGGGTTCCGTGGG
The DNA here is from genome assembly GCA_000708835.1 of Klebsormidium nitens. Lineage (NCBI taxonomy): Eukaryota > Viridiplantae > Streptophyta > Klebsormidiophyceae > Klebsormidiales > Klebsormidiaceae > Klebsormidium > Klebsormidium nitens. The sequence goes on along the minus strand of DF237432.1, from coordinate 7,817 downwards.
AAGTTGTTGTCGATATGTGCAGGGAGTTCCATAAAGTGCGGCGGGTCTATTTCTAAACGAGGAGGATTTGCTGTAGATATTGTCTCTCAGTACATACAGAGTCTCTGTGTAATTTTTACTCAGACGGTTGCCTTTGTTTCGTGGGAATTTGGACATAGGCCCAAAACGGTGAGATTGTTACGTCGAACTGGTCCTTCAAGCATTCGAGCGAGGAGAACGACTCTTTCGGTGCCCCGAAACTTTCTACTCTCGTTCAAACTCTGTCCTCTGTCTGCTTTGATGTACGCCAAGGTTATCAATCTTCCAAACCCCGCTTATTCATGTAAGATACGTCGGCCAGTGTACCCTGCCCTGCAATGCATCGTGTACTCCCGAGCCTGCTTTCTGCCTTCTTCTAGGTGTCACATTTCTGGGCCTTCCCTTCGGTCTCAGGACAAAAACTCGGTTCAGGGTGTCATCTTTCAGACACGCGGACGTAATTGCCGTGACTTTTTTGAGGGTTCTTTGCAGCCAGAGGGCACTCATCAGGTCGGCACCAGACGTTAGCATTGTGCAGAGATTGCAGCCACAACACTTACTTCCGGTGCGTTCCGCCGTTCCGTTCACATTCCGTCCATCATCACCCACAAACTCGTTCCGCCCTCTGATTCCGCCGCAGACGTGCTTCCGGCTAGTCTGGACCTGAACGGTATCGAAGTCTTCAACGAGCTCGAGCACACGGACGCCTTCGACGCGACCCTGGGTGCGCTCGCGAGCAAGCAGCGCGCGTACCTGCAGCGAGACTGGGAGCGCAAGAACGCGCTCGCGGCGCACGCCAAGCGGGCCGAGTTGGAGGCCATGCGCCACAAGAACAACGTGCGGGAACACCTCGGCATCCTGGCCGCCAGCAGCGCCGGTGGGTTTCGGAAGTCGAGTGTTTGGTGCAACTGGCTTCCGTGTATTGGCGAGAGATATTGGCGTTTTGGAATAAGCTGTGACCGCGGACAGATAGAAATTTCTGCTGCATTCGCGCCCTACTACATTGTGCGCCCGTAATCGCGCGTCCCAATCCACGGAGCAGATCCCTTCTTACCTGGAGAAATTCGTTGACACGTACCACGATGTCAACGAGAACCGGAGAGGTCTGCCTGAAATCTAGCTGCGCTTTCTTTTGCCCAGACGAGGCAGCGGAGTGCAATGCCGTCTTCAGCGCCTTCCAGCTCAAACTGATCGAGCTCCGGCGGGAGATGGAGCGGAAAGTGAACCTCCTTGCTGAGAAGGAGAAGCTTGCCAGGCAGGCCTGGCTCGTATACAGGGCAGCGGCGGCATAAATTATCACCAGCACGGCGTCTATTTATTGGCTAGCCTGATTAGATCCCGCAGCTGTTCACAATCTCGCATAGATAGTGACTTCGTCAGGAGGGATCAGTGTTTGTGTAGACAGTTCTTCTGACTTGCAGTCATAAACATGAGTGTTGGACCACGGGTGTTGTTCCCAAGGTCAACCAACTTTCCGAAGCTCATTAAGGTCGTCGGAACTTATTAGAAGCCTTCGCTAAGAAGCAGCTTCATATACGTTTCTTGCAAGAGGAACGTCGTTACTTCGAGTGTAGTCCGCAGCGTAAGTCTGCTTCAGGGAAGCAATCATTCCAAACGAAAACGACCAGACTCGTAAAAGCCGTCCCATGTCTCCAGTCAATTTGATCGTATCCAATCTGCAGCCTGTGAGAATTGCATTGCGTACGGTAGATGAGGTGCGAACAAGAAGTTCTAGTGAAGCATGCAGTAGACAGTGAAGTATGCAGTTGATTAAAGCATGAACTAGATCGATCGGATGCAGCGAATCATATGTACCGCAAGTTAATGACCCGGTCGAGCTTTCGACAATATCAACTGCATATGTACGCGAAACCTCATTAAAGGTTGAGGCCATATGAGTCCCATGCACGAACTACGACGATCCGAAGCATGATCATTCCACCAATCAAATTATGTCGCGTATGACTTTAGTAATGAACTAGCAATTTCCAATAAATTGCTTGCATGCATGCCGAGTATATATCCGACATGCTGCATCATCTAGTTTCATGGGATTTGTCGATCGATCAGTGCATGTCCAATAAGTATGCCCAGGCCGGCAGACAGGTCATGCACAGTACGGACTCAGGTTGCAAACAAGGTTGACTCTGTCGATGCTTTAGCGGCCCAGGAGCTAAGTCATGCATGACATGCAAATCAAGCAAACATGCTGTTAGTCCAAGACCCCAACTGGCTGTGCGCATCCTTACGAACTCGACCAGAGCTTTCCTTTGCGATTTGGATGTAGCATAAAGAAGCACGTCAACATAACCTCCTCCACCAGACCAGTATGCACCGCAACAATTTAGTCCCGCCGAGAGCGCTGATGCGTGCGCCTTTGTCCGCTGTACACAACTAAGACGACAAATGCCTAACGTTTTATTCGGAAGTGACGAACGACCACCATGTACAAGCTCGTCAGACGTCTTTATCTCAGAAAGTCATTCTCAAAGATGCGAACCCACTGCCTCCGCTGTCTCCAAAGATGCAGAGCCAACTCGTTAAGGCTTCATAACTGTTTTTCCCGCTGGTACTACCACTTTCCGCGGTGCGCTTTCTTGTCGTCTGCAGCAAGAGCAAAGGGGAATTTGAAGTTAATTGGTAGGACAGCATGTGCCTAAGAATTGCTGGTGAGCTCACTTTGAATCAACGTTGGACCAGATGCAAGAAAGCTATCCCAACTCCCAGCGGGACTCTGAGCAACATCACAAGAAGTATGGTTCTCAAGATCCTATATGAAGACCCCCAGGATAGCTGCAATCGACATGCGCTACAAAGGGAGGATGCTGACGAACTTCGCTGCATCTTGCAAGATAAAAACCTCACATTTGGACATGAAAATAAGCGGCAAGCAGAGCATCGACTACATTAGGTCTCAAAAGAAACTGAGTTGCCACGTAATGTCAAGCGTCAAACGGCTAACTCCAGACTGGTGACTACAGCCAATGAAAACGAAAATTGAATTTGCCGATTGTTCCAGATTTGAGTTGAGGCCGTACCGCCGATGAACAGCTTCTAAGATGAGCAGCCTAGGTCCCGGGGGGATGTGTACGTCCTTCAACGAACTGCAATGCGAGAGCAGTCGTTTAGCATTGGCCCATGCCTTGGCCTGTGTGTTGTTTGAACTATAGCGGTTTCAGGGGAAAGAGGCCTTACTTTTGCTCAACGGTTGTTCGTCGCTCTTCTTCAAGAGGACACGACAAGCTTTCGTCATTCATCTTCGTCCATGACCACAATTGTGCGCTATCTCCAAAAACTTCGACGTTGTTGCTGGAAGGTCAAACAAAAGCGCTCGAACGGACCAGATCGATGGCAGAGGGAATTCACGGACCTAGAGGGGGCGCAGAAAGCTGCCAAAGACATCTCGCAACATCTCCGACCAACACGGCATGCAAAATGCGAGGGATCCCAACAGCTCAGTCCAGAGCAACAGAGACTTTCCCACCTATCAGTCGGCACGGGCGACAGGCACGGAAGGGGCTCGATTGGAACAGCACGCAAATGCTAGAGTAAGCAGAAACAGAACAAAAGCACAAAACTCAACGAAAGCAGATGCTGGAGGGAGCAGGCAGAGCGTGGACGAAACCACCGATGAGCGTAAGGCCCCCCAATCTCAGAAACGAAAAACTGACAGAGTACGGTCGCCCAGCTGGCACGTCTTGAGGCCATCTCAAACCGTCCGAGACTGACTGACAGAAAGGTAAGAGGGTAAGCGACTCAGGCGGACGCAAGGAAAGGCAGGCAGAGAAGCATTTGCAAGAAGCCGGAGCCGGCAGCAAGTGCAGATACACACAGCGTCGGAAACAAGAACAGAAGATAACGAGAAACGAAAGTATCGAAGGCCCCGCCGAATTGTCAGCAGCGCCTCTGTCCAATCGTTGAGCCGGCCCCTCCTGGGATTCCTCACACAGGTAGAAGGCACAAGAAAGGACCACATTCATCGCCGCAAAAGCAGGCGGAGAAGGAACCTTCGGAGGAAGGAGGAGCCAGCAGCTACCAACAAGCATTGAGTTGAGAAAGAACGTAAGACAGAGTAGAGTAGAAGCTAGTAACTCATAGTAGGAACCGGTGTAAGGCTCGCTTTCAGGGAATCTGCCAGCAGCGGCTGCACCCAAAAGTTGAGCTGGCCGTTCTTTTCAGCTCAAACTTCTAGACGTACCGGACGGATCATAACCAGTCGAAGCGCCAGGAAGAAGCAGCCAAAAAAGAAACCCTCAGCACCAGCAGCTACCGACGATCAAAATAGAACAAGAAGGTAGACAGCAAGAAAGGATCAGAAGGCAGGCCCCACTTATCCGTCAGCAGCGGCAGCACCCGGTCGTTCAGCTGGCCCAGTTCCGCTCATTGTTCTCCAAAGAATGACCAAAGTAACCCCCAAGAAACAGCAGCCAGAGAGGACCCCTCAGCCCAGCAACTACCAAAACTTGTGCAATGAGTAAAGACTAAGAACGGAGTGTCAAGAGAAGCCCCACCTATCCGTCAGCAGCGGCAGCACCCGGTCTTTCAGCTGGCGCGCATCAAGTTCCGCTCGGGCCTCTCCAGGAGACACAATGGAAAGCGACCAGACTAAGCGTTATGACGACGCAGCCAGAAAGGCAGACTCAACCCAGCAACTACCAAGATATGTTAGCTGGCCCCACCTATCCGTCAGCAGCGGCAGGACCCGGTCGTTCAGCTGTCCGCGCTTCAGGTTCTTCTCGTATTTCTCCAGGCCGAGGTCCTGCAAGACGCGCCGCGTGTGGATGTAGTCCAAGTCGTCTTGCGGCTTAGGGGAAAACCGCTGGCCCACCTGCACAAACCCACGGTCGACGGGGGGGTTTAGCAAGGGGTTAGCAAGGAGGCTTAACGTGGGTTTCATAGAAACTGGTGGTCAACGGTCGTTCTGCAGCTTGGGTAACAACCTCTGGCCAACCTGCACAAACTCAGCGTTGACAGGGGTGTAACCGACGCGTTAGCAGAGGCCAATAAGACTCAATGGACATCCAGGGGTCGAACAGTCCAGATCTGTTGATGTGGTGGAGTGGGCCTTCGAGCCTTAGGGCTTCCAAATTACTACAACCTCTAACATCCTGTCCTGACGGACCTTAACAGGTAGATCGCCGCTTTTTGTCGCACTCAACATTCATTTCCTATTGGCTGGGATTCTTTGAGTGCCTCCCGTCTGCCCGATCTAGGCCTTTTGTAACTTGGACAGTTCTGCTCCGCTTTCCTCGGGTTTGAAGCCATTGACGGTCCGGAGTACTGAAAAAGTGGTGACCACGCGGTTGGACGTCCGAGAAATGATAGGTTTCTGTGCCCCAGGCGTTCTGAAACCGTGACGATCTACCTGTGACTGCCTGACGTGGTTTTGAGGCACACTCCGCAACCCATTCCGGATGTAAAACTGGACCCGCATCTAATGGAGACTCTGCTTGCTTGCTTCTTAAAACTTCTGACGACGTGTGTCGGACCTCAGAGGTAGGTCACAAAGCTCAAAGTCAAAGAGGAGTGTGACGCTCGACACTGTCATACTCTCGATCCTGATTCAGAGTTCAAGCGTGTAAGGGCTTGGGACGAGCAACGACACCTTCAGTCAGCTGAACCCTCAACTATGGACGAACTTTCTGCACAGGTAAGATGCCACATGATTGCATGTCTGGAGTTCAAGCGGAAAGAAGTAGATCGCTGACCTGGTAGAGTGCTCCCTGGAAGACCGCAAACCCAACGCCCGATGAAAGTGCTGATCGTAGCTTTCCCCCCGGTGAATCAGTCCCCACGCCCGATACTAGCGAAAACGCAGCGCCTGAACCGAACGCGGGTAGTACTCTGCCAAACCGCGACGCCCGCTCATTAGGAATTCCGATTGAGTCGACAAAAGTGACGCGAGATTCTTACAGCCTGAAACTTGCATTCAAAGCTCTGGCGCACATTGAAATTACAGGAAGATTAGCAATTGCGGCTGTGTTCAATGTTACAGCTTTTGAACCAGTTCTTGCGCATCAAGAGCATCTTTCCACCAGCTCTGCACCAGAATAGACCATCATCAAAACCAGAAACTAGCTTTTTGACCAACACAACCATGGTACAGCTGCACGTCGAAACATCTTCGATAAGTAGAGTGACTAGAAGCGACTGCTTTTTGCATTCAAAAGTGGAGCGCCAAGAGCTACTGTGAGCGCGCTGCAGCGGTTTCGTGTCCCCTGATCCTAGTATCTGTTGCTGCTGTCTCTTTCAACATGGCGCCTGTCTCTTGATACAACGCCTATTTGTTACCGGAAAATGAGATCTGTGGGCTCACTGGTTGAGAAGATCGTCCTTTCCTTTCCTGTACCGCTTGAGCGCGGTCGAAATCCCCTGGTTCACTCCCGTAATGACCGCAAAATTTTTAGCTTGCACCATCGGACCCCCTGCTATGGCCTGCACAAAAGACAACCAGACTTTAGATGTTACAGCTGTCTAAAGCGACAGAAAAGCGAAGGCAAGCGACAGGAAAGCAGCAATGATATACGACATCCCATCCATCAGACACGCCATGCCGTGTTTGCTACTGGAATGAAGCAAGTAGAATCGTGACTGCGTTTTATAGAAGAATTTTTCAAAAGAATGGCTTTTAAATTGAGCTCTTGAGTTCCAAAACCATGAAATGCTGTACTTTAGTTTGGTCCACCTGACTCCGATTGTGCACTGCACCTTTTAAGAACCTATCTAGCTGGCTCGCATATGTCGTTCTGTCAGTTCGACATGACAACTACCAAGTCAAAACGGATTGCAACCAGACTTGTGCCTGGGGATGAGTAAAAAAAGAACAATCTGAAGTGCCCTCTACGAGCCAAGGAAGGATAACAAGATACACGTAAAACCCTAATGGCAGATGGGCCCAGCCAAGATTACCCGGCTTGATCTAGGGTTTGATCGAAATAGGAAGTGGTAAGATTGGAAACTGCACGAGACAGTTGGACGAAAAAAAGCCAGAGAAACGTCACGGTAGTATCGTAATTGACATACAGAGGACTCAGCTACAACCATAGCTACGCCCCTGCTAATTGGCAGCATTGACCACATAGTCCAGGACTAACATTGCAGCTTGAAGCAGCACAAGTGGTAAGTAAAAGCAGAGACAATTCAGCACTTTTCATACAACAAATAGCATTCACAGTGCGAAATAACGAAACACCTGCACGCCACTGGCGTCCAGCGACATGTAAAGACTTTTCAAAGAAACGTGCAGATGAATTTTATAGTGCAAAAAGGACTTGATTACTTCGGCCAGCAATATGCAAGTTCTGCAATGATTACAATCACATGGAAAGAAAACACCATTACCAAAGCCCACGCAAAAAGCAAACAAACTGAACCATGTCTTTATTCACCTTCATGCTGTCCAGCTTCACGTCTTGCCCCGGAGCCTGCCCCGGGACTTGACCCTCTGTGCCCATTTGCTGCGTGAGGTCCCCTGTCAGCTGCCCCATCAAAGCTCCTATAAACGCCCCCTGAATCCCCTGTCCTATCGTGGCCAAACCAATCTCCACAGGCGCGGGTTGCTTTTCCATCCATGCCGTCGTCTTTGTGCTAAGATCATTGAATTTTGCCTTGACCTTTTCAATCGGGTTGCCCTGCGAGATTGCCGCCCAAGGCGCGGGCTTGACCCGGGCCTTGACCGCATGCCGCTTCTTCTCATCCCTGCTCGCCATGCTGGAAAACCAAATCGCTCTTTCAGGTGTTCGTCGTTCTGTGAGCGGTTTGTGCTTGCCTCTGAGTCTTATATGATCCTTGAAGCTTTG
>DF237433.1:26101-70321 GCA_000708835.1 Klebsormidium nitens | reverse complement strand
GGCAGCAGCGAGCTTCCAGGATGCAGCCGCATGTGCAATCACACGCCTCTACAAGAGGGGCACATGCAACGACCCAAGGGATCTATCCTGGCCGTGGCTGTTTCGATGGTTCATGCAAGCGGGGGGGTTCGAGGCCTGGTCGAGCGACGATGTTATTGAATTCTTCGACGAGTTTATGAGCAGTAAAGTGGGCAGATTTGAGGAGTTCAAATGCAAGCTTTCCAAGCGCATCTGCCGTGCCGCAGTTGAGGATTGTTGATCTGGGCACTGACCTCTCTACTGACGCTTGGCGCTGTCGGCGGGTCCTTCAACTGGGGTTGAGCAGGTTGAACTGGGGATCGGGCCATCACCTCTGCCACCCAGTTTGGGTTCAATTGCTGAATGAGCAAGGAATGCACGAGTCAACACCCAGTGCATTGACTCTTCCCATATGCCAGCTCTGAAAATGCATGGCTGCAAACGAATGAGCGTGCTCAATGACAGCATCTCACACACGTCGGACCGCGACAGCAACTGAAACTCACGCTTGCTCGCCACGCATCGAACGGCTCGGTGCTGACTGGCTTTGACCTGACGCTCTTCTGAACCTCCTGCATGACATGAATACGTCATACATGAATCACCCGGTCTATATCGACGCTCTGTGGATGCCGGTGAGAAGGGGCATGGTGATTATGGCAAGTGGCACAAGTTGTAGCCTTGCGGTACTTCGTGTGATCCTTGGATGGAGGCATGAGGCAGAAAGTATCTTTGCCTGGCAAATAACTTACCTCCGTGGTCGGGAGGTGAATAAGGGGCCGCCCGCATGAGCTGCTCGGGGCGTCGGGATCGTGTGTGGGCCACCCCGGGTTGCTCTCCACGCCCCCGATCATCAGTTGCGTCGCTGCATCGCACCAAACGAATCCGTTAACCAATCGTGCTCAAAAATGGCATGCCCTTCAAGCCAGACTCACGCATTCAAAGTCTAATCGTGCTCAGAATGGCAAGCCTTCAAGTCAGACCCATGCATTCGCTGTCCTGTCGGCAAAGCCAATTGAAGCCTCTTCTTGCCAAAGAATGCCAGAGATCTGCCACCATACCTATCAGTGCCCTGCTCTTTGGTGCCGAAGAGTAGAAGACCTTGTCCGACCCGCATCCGTAGGCTGGAAATCCTGCGCGAGCAGAAGGTTGGCAGGTAAGAGTTGAGAGACCTGCCACAATTTCAACGGTCCTGCAGACATGCGGGATCTTACAAAGAAACGCTCGCAGCGCGGCAAAGGCTCACACCGTTTTGAAGGGTCCGGCCATACCCTGCAGGATGTACCAAGAAAGGCCCCTTAGATTCTTAAGAAAGTAACACAGTGTTTCTTGGTACGCGCCGACTGTGCGCCGGATGGTCGGGTCATGCGCTTGATGGGCAAGGCCGGCCATACCCTGCAGGATGCACCAAGAAAGGCCCCTTAGATTCTTAAGAAAGTCATACGCCTCTTCTTGGTACACTCTGACTGTGCTGGGATGTCCGGCCACACCCTGCAGGATGTACCAAGAAAGGCCCCTTAGATTCTTAAGAAAGTAACACAGTGTTTCTTGGTACGCGTCAACTGTGCGCCGGATGGTCGGGTCATGCGCTTGATGGGCAAGGCCGGCCATGCCCTGCAGGATGTACCAGAAAAGGCCCATTAGATTCTAAAGAAAGTAATACAGCATTTCTTGGTACACTCTCATTGTGCGCCGGATGGTCGTACCCTGCGCTTGACGGGCCAGCCCGGCCATGCCCCCCGAAATGCACCCGGCCATACCCCCCGAAATGAACCCGGCCATACCCCTCAGGATGTACCAGGAAACGCCCAATAGATTCTTAAACAATAACACAGCGTTTCTTGGTACATGAAACTTCTCTCTCTGTGTGCTGAAACAGCCACACACCGTTCAAGGGGCCGGCCATACCCCGCAAGGTTCGTGTACCAAGAAACACCCATTAGATTTTTAAAGGAATACGGCCTTTCTAAGTACCACCAAGTACCACCAGACTGTGTGCTTGATGGGCAGCCCCGCCAGACCAGGAAAATTGTAGTATGTACAGGAGAAACGCCCGTAAGGTTCTTCACGAGCGCCACGTTGTTGAGAAGAACGATCCCACTTCCCATGATACTCCCCTAGGTTGAGCCAAGAACTCTCAACTGATCGAGAAGAGGACTTTGCCGCAACCAGACGGCCGGGGATCGTGGAGAAGGCTCACCTTGCAGTCCGCTCCTCACCAACAACGGATGATGGCTGCTTGTGGCAGTGGGCTGCCTCGACGACTGAGCCCCAACCCTGGCGCTCCGGCTCGACAGCACGCACTGTCCCTCCCGTTCAGCGCGCTGCCAGCGCTGCGCCCCGTCGGTGACCAAGCTGGCGGCACTCTGATGGCGGCCCGCGCGAAGACAGCACTCCGACTCGGAGTTGTCACCGGACGCACGGGGGCTGGCTGTGGCGGTTGTGGAGGGGCTGCCGGCGGCGTGGCGCATGTTGTGGGCGTCGCGGTCAGTGCACGTTGATCCTGAAAAAAGGAGGCGCACAGTCGGTCAGCACTGCTGCACTTGTGAACGTCACGATTGACAGTTAAATCCGTGCGGAAGTCCTCGGATTCGTGCGGATCAAGGGCATGAACTTTGCCCCGACCATACCCAGCAAGGTGTACCAAGAAAACGCCCATTTGTAAAGAAGTATTAGGTTCTTTCTTGGTACACGTTCCTGATGAGAAGCAGAACTGACGCACCACAGAACGCTTTCCTTTGTATACTACTTTTGGGGCGCCGCTTGGAACCCCTCCTGATATTGCGTGACTCGGAACAATTGCCTTCAATTCTGGAGCGCATGAGTGTGCCCAAGTGGCTCGGGACACCGCCGGCAGCCCGGCCGTACACTTGAGGATGTACCAGGAAAGGGCAATTAGATTCTTCAAAGAGAAACACGCCACCTCCCGGCGCGCTATTCCGCCCACACTTCCAAGGATGTACCAGGAAAGAGCCTCATTTAAATCTTCAAAGAGAAATACGCCACCTCCTGGTGCATACTGACAACGCACCCGATGCATGCCAGCAAGTGACAGAGGTTGAGTCCCATGCTTCGTGCCATCAGTGAACCGATGCCTGAGCAACTTAGTGCAGCGCAAGGGATTGCTACACGCTCACCTTGCGATTTGCTGAGCGCCGTACGACGGCTGCTCGTGGCAGGAAACCGCCCCGGTCGGAGGTTGTCTGACGGCGCGCAACGGCCCTCACGTGCGGGGCGCTGCGCACACCGCGCCTCGTCGTTGCTCAAGCTGGCGGCAACGCGCTCGTGCTCTGAGGGGTCGAAAGTGGGGCGAGTCGCGGCAGCGGCGGAAGGCTTGTCTGCATGGCGCGCGTCGTGGACGCCAGTGCCTTGTGATCCTGCGCAATGGATCAGCACGGCGGCTCGTGAATCTCAAAATCCGCCCCAAAGATCAAGAGCATGCAAGCTGTCCGGCTCATGCCCGGCAAAGACGCCACTTTGTGCAACATTGCTCATGGTGCTGCGAGCCCGGCCACACCCCCCAGAATGTACCAGGATTCGCCCATTAGATTCTTAAGGAAGTAACACAGCGTTTCTTGGTACACGCCTCCATACGCTGCAAAACCTCACACCATTTTCGGGGGTGCCCGGCCATACCCTGCAGGATGTACCAGAAACCGCCCGTTAGGTTCTTAAGAAAGTAATACAGCGTTTTCTGGTACACGATGATTGTGTGCTGGATGGTCGGATCGTGCGCTTGATGGGCAAGGCCGGCCATACCCTGCAGGATGTACCAGAAAACGGTCATTAGATTCTTAAGAAAGTAATACAATGTTTCCTGGTACACGGCCCCTTCACGTTGCAAACCCTCACACCGTTTTAGGGGCCGACCATACCCCGCATGATCTTTGAGGGGCCCCAACCATACCCCGCAGGATGTACCGGAAAACGCCCAATTGATTCTTAAGAAGTAATACAGCCTTTCTTGGTACACACCCCCGCAATCTGCAAAGCCTCACACCGTTTTTGAGGGGCCCCGTCCGTACTTGCCAAGATTTAACAGAAAACGCCAAGCATCTGTCCCGGCTTTTGATGACCAAGAGGAAAGACGTGCCACTTCCCAGCACCGCTTGACTCTATCATGGAATGACAGGCATGGATACGGTGGTGAAAGGAGAAGTTGTCGCTCACCTTGGACTGCGCTCCTCATCAGGACGCTCTTCGTGGCAGTGCGCTGAACCCCAAACCTGGCGCCCCCGCATGATGGTCCCTCTGCGCGGTGGACGGAAGGCTGCCCGGGCTGCGCCTCGTTGCTGCCGGCGTGCTGATGGCGGGCTGGGCCAAGACCGCAGTCCGACTTGGGGCCGCCGGCGATGGCACTGGGGCCGATTGTGCGGGGGCTGTTGTAGGCGTCGCGGTCAGCGCGCGAGGACTCTGAAATGAAGGCGCTCAATGGGTCAGAAGTGCTGCACTCGGGATGTCACACTCGATACCTTCCGATAGTCCTCGGATTTGTGTGACTGATCAAGGGCATGCACTTTGCCCGGCCATACCCGGAAAGATTTGTGTACCAGGAGACGCCCAGGAGAATTCTTCAGAAGTAACACATCGTTTCGTGGTACAGGCTGATGGTGCAAGCCCGGCCATACCACCCAAGATGCACCAAAAAACGCCCATTAAGGTTCTTAGAAAGAAAGACATTACTTTCTGGTACACGCTGATGGGCCCTGCCATACCTTAAAGAACGTTAGTAGGAACCACCCGAAGGGTTGTCAAGAAGAAAGACGCCACATCCTGCCCACGAATTGTCTGGGTTGTGCCAAGAATCGTGACTACCAAAGCCGTAAAGGTTGATGCTTAGTGCTGTTGGTGTGCCGAGAGAAGACACTGCAGCAACTGTACGAGACTTGTCTCTCACCTTGCAATCGGCTCCTGATCGTCCTGGTGACCAGCACAGGGTGAGGGCTGTCTGTGGCAGTGGGCAGCCTCTGCAAAATCCCAGGCCTAGCGCTCCCATCTGACATCGAAAGAAGGCCCTCCCAGTACGGGTGGTGCACAGGAGGCTGCGAGCGCTGCCGTCGCTCACGCAGCTGGCGGCGCATTCATGGCCGCCTGCGTCGGGCTCCCGCTCTGAGGAGTCGCTGACGTTTGCACGAAGGGGGTTTGTGGCAGTGGGGGAGGGCCTGCCGGCGTGGGTGTCGTGGGCGTTGCGGCCGGCGCACGAGGAAGTCTCTGAAAGAAATGTGCACAGTGCGTTAGAAAGGTTGCTCGTGCTGCATGAATCCCTGATTGAAGGCCTCAGGCGGAACGTAACACATCAAGCCCATGAGATTCTCAAAGCGAAAGATGCCAAATTCTGGTACACTCCCTTCAAGAGACACTGCACTTGATAGGCCCGACCATATCCTGCAATACGCCCCGACCATACCCCGCAGGATGTACCAAGAAACGCCCTTTGAATTCTTAAGGAAGACGACGCCACTTTCTGGTATATTCCTGAATCTCAAAGAGACTGTGCTTGAAGGGCCCAGCAAGCCCGGCCATAACCCACAAGAATGTCCAAAAGAACCCCCTTAAGATTCTTAAGAAGAAAGACGTTACTTTCTGGTACAGGCTGATGGGGTGCACTTCGATGGGCCCTGCCATACCCCTGAGGATGTACCAGAAACCGCCCTTGAAGTTTTTCGAAATGAAAGACTTTACTTTTTGGTACCTTGCAGCACTGGACGATAGCTGCTTGTGGCGATGGGCTCCCCCGACGACTGCACCTCAAACCTGGCGCTCCTGCTCAACAGCGCGCACTGTCCCTCCCGTACTGCGCAGCGGACGGAAGGCTCCCCGCGCTGCGCCCCATTTGTGACCAAGCTGGCGGCGTACTGATGGCGGCTTGAGCCAAGACTGCACTCCAACTCGGAGTTTTCTCTGGTCGTCCCGCGGCTGGCTGTGGCGGCATGGCGAGTTCTAAGGGCGTCACGGTCAGCACATGATGAGCCTGAAGAGGAGGCGCACAGTGGGTTAGCACTACGTTATGCGCCAGTAGATGTCACGATCGACTGCCAAACACCCTGCAGAAGTCGTTGAAACTGTGCGGCAGATCAAGGGCATGCACTGGCCCGGCCATGAACAGCAAGATGAATCAGGAAACGCCCAGTAGAATTGTTAGGAAGTAAGAGGTTGTTTCTTGGTACACGTGCTTGCTGAGCTCTAAAGCCAGCCGAACCCGCAAGATGAGTTGCCCAACCTCACAAACAAGAGAGTCTCAGAACTCATCTGGTCGCGTGACCCAAGACAATCACCTTCAATCGGCAGCTTGGGCACGCAAGCGAGAATGCGACCTTCGGCCTTGCACAATCTTGAATCCAGTCCCTTTGACAATTCTGGGCGCTCACCTGCCGTTGCTGGCCGTGACCAAAGAGCAGCAAGTGACCCAGATCCCTTCCGATGCTGCTCGCGTTCCAGACAGGCAGCGTTTGCCTTCCGTCGCGTCTTCTCGCGGCCCTGAACCCATGCTGCAATGATGAAATGGCACGCTCAATGGGAGGCTGCCACGGGCTGCAGCTATGCAAAGACCTGCACGATCAAGGTTGACTTGGCGGGTTTTCTGCGCACAAGCAAGGTGTGTGTCTCTCCTCTTACCTGTGCGATCCCTGTCGATATGGAAACAACCCTCCGTTGGGCCGTGGCGCTCGCAACAGTATCTGACGTTCCCTCCGTTCTTGCTCCCACGAAGCCCAAACTCTGCGGCCGTATTGCACTCGCAGCAATGGATGCCATGTGGGTCTGGAAAAGAGATGAAGGCAAAGAAAATCAGGGCTATTATTCCTACCGCATACACCTGCCTGCAGAACCGGGCACGCCATCAAGTTTTTGCGCTGTACCAAGAATCGGCCCATTGTTATCTAAAGAAAGAATTGGCCGGAACTTGGTACACTTCCCAGCCATGCCATCAGTTTTGGGAGCTGTAGCAAGAAGTGACCCATAATCATCTCGAGAAAGAACGGGTCAGAACTTGGTTCACTTCCGTGTGCACGCCTTGGCATGCTATCAACTCTTGGTGTCACTGTTATGTTTGGAAATAAGTGGTCAAAACCTGGTACATTCCCAAGTCACGCCCAGCCATGCCATCAAGTCTTGGCGCGGTACCAAGAAATGATCCATTGTTAACTGGTCAACTCTTGATACTGCTGCCTACACATGCCCAGTCCTGCCTCAAGCTTTTGGCGCCATTGTTCTCTTCTAGAATAAGTGGTTCAAACCTAGTACCATGTTCAACGCACACCCAGCCATGCCACCAACTTCTGGCGCTGTACCAAGAAATGGCCTATTGTTATCTTTAGAAAGAATTGGCCAGAACTTGGTACACTTCTCTACACACGCCCAGCCATGCCACCAAAGTTTCTCTGGTTGGCGTTGATTGCGGAATCTCTGACCCACTGTGAATCCGAAGTTCTAAACAACACACCTTTCCTGAAACCAAAAGATCTCTAGATGTCCTACTGTTACTCGAAGAAGTTAGAACAAGCCTTGATACACCTGCTTGCAGGGCCAGCAATCAAATATCCCCTGACCTTAAGAGTTGGCATTTGAAGAATCAAACAAATTGCCTTCTGCTCACCGTGTTCCGCGACGCAATCTAAAACATCTTTGAGTACTCGCGGATCCTGCCGCTTTGCTTTCTGGCCAGCAGCGGTGAAGCGCCGGCCAAGTAAACCCTTACGAGCAGGCTGCCCCTCATTCTTCAATCGCTCTGACCTTTGGCACCGCCGGCGGCCAGGGGCAGGTATGTCATCGCTCTGCGCATTGACAGCAGCGATCAGAAACGCTTGCCTTTCTGCACTGATTTCGACGCGCTTCCTATACTCCGCAGCTCGTGCAAAGCGAGCAGCCTGGCAGACCCTGTGATCAGACTTAGACCGACCGCAAGGCCGGCTTCGCGCCATGATCTATCAAGCGCCAGCTCTGCCCAGTAATCACAGCTACAAACACGCTCTCAATTCACAGCAACAGAAGCTCAGCTTCAGCTGAGAGCAGACCCACAGCTTTAGGACAACCTACAAACTTGAAGCAGAAGCGGAGCAGAATGCCTGGTCTCAAAGCTTGCAGTCCCACAGGTGTGCTGAACAAACACCTATCCTGCACACCACTCATGCTTTCCTCTTGCAATGCCAGCAGTGGACAGTATTTAACATAACAAACAATTGAAGAAATTCCTCGGTATGAAATGCATGAGCTCCTTGCCCGGGGACAGCTGCCAGCACAATCACTCACTCGATGCCTGAAAAAACTTAGGTCGGCGCTTGTTCACTGCTCGCAGCTCCGCCCATGCAACTTGCAAGGTCAACCTGTCGCTGTCCTACTCAGCTTTCTGAAGGCAAGTTGCAGAATGCTGGGAGCTGGAGACTAGAGGTGGCACCTTCGGCCATGCAGACTGTGCAGTCGGACCCCGGCGGGAACGGTCACGGTCTGGATGGTAACGGGGCCTTTACGACTGGTCCCGGCCCTTATGGCACATAGCCTATGCGCGAGGGTCCGACCCCTGGGTGCCCGGTAGACTGACCGGGCTGGGTTGGGTGGGAATGCAAGGTCGCGCCAACTGACCTGTTACCGGCCATACCATGTAAAATGCTGAGGATATTGCAGTATACGCCACTGACCTCAGAATCGCTGGCAACTAGCTGCCCGACTCAGAGTGAGCGGGAATGGCTCGGATGAGTATGGTGACTGTGCTGGCTCTCATGGCGCATATGCTTTGCCGAAAGGGCGATATCCGGGCAGGCGCTCCGGTGACCGGTGAAGGCTCAGATTCAGACCAGTATCGATCGTGAAGATGCTAAGCATTCCGGTAACTCTCGCAAGCGCGCTTACTGGCGTCCTGAACCATGCAAAGCTCAACTTATATATCTGATGAGCGTGCAATGATGCTTAGTACTACACGTTGTTGGGCTGTTCTATACATGCATCACAGCTCGTCAACTACTGCATGGTTCAGCGACGATTTTGCAAGGCCATCATGACGCGCAAAGCGAAGCGGTAACCTTTTCACGCTATTAGGCTCGGGTTGCATAAGCCCCGTTGAGTTGAGCAAAACGGTGCCATGTGCTCCAACACAGGCAATGTTTGCAACTTGAAGTAGCGGTTGTAGCTAAGCCTACTCGAAATACCCTTTAATCATGATGCTCCTTGCTGATGTACCTAGTGCCTTACCCAGTCACATACTGCTGTCAGATGTTTCCTACTCACTATTCTTTGTTATCATTGATTGCAAAAGTCAGCTACAAGCACATGCATGTTGTCTAGATGCATGGCCTCTGTCCAGAGTAAAGAGGCCAAAATTGGTTCATGAGACTCATGCACCCCAATCCAAACCTATGCGGGGCTCCATAGGGATGCAAGATGAAGGCTCGTTGGCATGACCAGATGTACATACGTCTTGTCCTGATTGCAAGGACTGGGGCCATCATTGAGAATCGGTTTTAGCATCTCTTGGTCCATGGAACGCGCATTTCAGAGAATGTCTCGATTCATGTTGCCTAAGTTATCTAGGCGCTTGGTCTCTGCCCGGACTCCTCACTTGCGGCAATCAGCTCACGTCCATGGGGGTAGAGCTGCTCAATCCCTGTATAGAAAGGAATGGACGGATGATGCTGATGTTCATAAAAAGAGTTTCTACCACATGGTAATGCAAGCACCGGAATGCTAATGCAATCTCAGCTTGAAAGCGCGTGACATAGAATCGTTGACACTCTTGGAGGCTATCCAGAAGCCGCCAACCCCACAGCGGCACTCCTAAGGACGCACCTTCATTCCCCTTTTCACCGCACCCACATGCTACTTTGACATGCCGGCACTTGCGCACATTGCCTCACCTCAGTCGGAGAGGTACCGGTCTCGACAGCCCCAGCCTTCTTCAGTGCATCAATAAGGGGCTTCAGATCTGTCCGCGCCAACTCATCCGACTTTTGGCTACCATCGACGACGACTCGTACGGCTGGCGAGATGTCGTAGTCCGCAACCACCTCCAACTGCAGGCGCTTCGAGGCCCTCCTTGGCGGCTTGCAATCACGGACCTCCTCGAAGATAGACTGTGGCAACTTAAGCGGGTAGCCTATGATGCACGCAATCACGCCAGCAAGCCCACTGTCAGGCCCAAGCGCCTCCTTGATCTCCTCCCGAAACTCACGTTCTAAGGGGTGATTGCTGTAAGCAGTGCTGGGGTCCACGGTACGCATCACCTTCAAGGGCTCTTTCACCGCTACCGCAAGTTTGAGCTGTACGAACACGAGGAAGAGCTTGCCGCCCACGACCATGAAAAAGACGAGATCGGGGCCCGCCTTGTCTTCAGGGAAGAAGAGGACAAATCCTTGAGGGTCCTTCAGGAAGTCAACCAGCCTGTAAGCGGTGGTTCCAACCTTCATTCTCAAAAACCGCTCTTCCTTTTTGATTTCCTCCCAGCGGAACTGCCCAGAGGTTTCATCACGCCAAACCGCCACCAGACTGGCTCCCATCTCCCTGAATGCAGGGGGTAACGTGTCACGGCCTAGGTTGCTAAAGAGCGGCTTGTCGGCAAGCGCCTCCTCCGTCTCGAACATGTGACGGATGAACTGCGCCACAACCAGCTCCCACCAGTTCCCGAGCACTTGGGGCTGGAAGCCGCTCTCACAGAACATCTCTTCGGCGTGCGTCTGTGGATCCCACTGCATCTCGTGCTTTAGGAAATTTTGGACTGCAGTCTGAACGACGGGCTCCCTGATGGCCGCCATCTGAGTATCCCGTTCCCCTTCAAGAAGGGCGCAGCCAAGGTTCACAATGTCTACTTCCTCCTTGTTCCGGAAGCATGCCGGCTGGCCAATCACCCAATGCGCAAATGTCAATTTCTTCAACTGCTGAAACAGCTTGGCCGACTGAGGGTGCTGAGCCTGCGCCCACAAGGTACCGTAGAGGTACAGCTTCTCGTACCGGGCTCGCACCAGGGTAGAGCGGTGCCACGCGTCTGGGTCCGTGTGCAGGTCATACTCTTCTTCAAGCACATCCCTCAATGATCGTTCCCCCCCCTCCCCCACCCAACGCTGAACAGCCCCCACAACGAAGCGCGCTCGCCCTACCAGCTTTCTGATCTGTTCTACCGCACCATCTGCCTCTTCTTTGCCCGCAAAGTGCGCCGCGTATTGTCGCACCTCATCTTCTGAAAGGGTTTTGAAAAGCGACAACTGCCGGGCTTTGAACGTGCCATGCTTCGCGAGTGCGGAATCAATGATGTTTGTGCTCAGGAGCGAGAAGCCTGTGCCCGCAAGTAGGATCTTCAGGTGCTGGGAAAGTGGCGGGTCTGACAGGATGCGCATGGCAGCAGTCAGGAGCGGCCGACCCTGAGGGGGCTCGTTACCATTGGAGAAGCAATGGTTTAGTGCAGACGACCAGGACTGCGCCTCGTCCAAGGCAATGCACACCCGCCGATTGCCCCCAAGAAGTTTGGTGCACTCTCCCAGCAAGGCTGCCAGCTGCTCCTCTAGCTCATCCACATGCACCAGGCTAGCAGAGCGGTAGAGTTCCAACATGGGCGCCTGGCACGGAAACAAAGGGCATGTGAGCAGTTGCTTCCTGCTCCACAGCCATGAAGACATGTGCAGCGTGCTTGCTTTTTGCTGCGCAATCTAACAAAGGCACTCAAATTGGAGTGGACATCCACACACGAGATGAGAGGCTTGGCAGCAACTTTCCTTGCCTCTCTGGACAGAACAGCGACAGACGCAGGTACAGCCAGACTTTGGAGGTAGATGCGTCCACACTTGGGACGGACCAGTTTGACAATCCTATCAGTTGCCTTGAAAACTGATGCCCTCCGCAGCCAATCTTCCGAGAAGCACTTATAAGCTGGGTTGTTGTGCTCACCATTGAGGCGCCAAACGCTACTCCCGACTGGAAGAGCATCCAGTGCCTTAAGTCCCAAGCCTGCTGTGCCTGATTGTCCAGGAAATACTTGAGAAGGGAAACCCGGGCATACAGGCACGCCAATAGGTGTCGCTTGGCACGCACAAAGTTGGCCTTCCAAGACTGCGGGTCTGCCTCGCATTGCTCCAGCTTCGCGCGAACAGCTTCCATGTCAGGGGCCCTCAACTCCCCACTCCGTTCACAGGTCAGGTAAATGACGCCAGGCTCAGTTGACCCCAGCTGCATGCACTTCCGGGTCTTGCCAATTCCTGGGGGCCCAAGCAGGACAGCCGTAGGGGGAGGAATAATCGGCTCATTGTCGGCTTTGTGAAACCACTTTAGCACCTCATCATCTGTGGCGACTCCTCCTTGGTTTCCTGAGGGCAGGTTTGTGAGAAGGAGCAGGGGGGTGTCCGGCGGGGCAGCCACAATGTTAAGGCCTCCAATGCGCTCTGTGTGCTCGTTTGTCACCGGACTTCTGAAGGAATCGGGTTCGTTAACCATGCAATGCGCCAGCGCTTCGTGGGCTTCTACTATCTTGTCTCCCACCACTTTCTCCCGCTCCTTCCAGTTTTTGATTGGTGAAGGGCCGAGATCCCCTGAACCAGAAAAAGATAAGGTATGGTCATTAAAGCGGATACGAATGAGCCACCCTAACCAGCTCTGCTCTGGAATGAAGGGGCCTTCGATGCTGACGCGAGCAAGGGGTTGTGAAGAAGACCCTAGCAGGATAGGCAAATCGTGACTTCTGCAGAAGCGCGCTTTCAAACAAAGGCGTCCCCTATGTCAGCCCATTCGTATCCCAACCAAGTGACACTCCTCCAAAAAAGCTTCAGCTTTTTCAGCCCACTAAGTAATTGCCTTGATGTCAAGCTCGCAGACGTTAACAGTTGGAAAATCCTACGATGCCCAATCACAGCCCCTCTCAGCAGATAAGCAATTATGGTCCACAACGATTTCGGCAGACAATATCCGAGTGGCTAGTACCTTTGGCCCCTTCTGTTGGCTCCAGCCTCGACGCCTGTGCGGCTGAAGGTCCAGCACTGGATGCTCCTTGGACTGCAGAAGTCGTGAAACACGTGAAACATTGACATGCCTCTTCTTTGAACCTGCATTCTGGCTGCTCAGGTTTGCCTAAGTCAAACATACTTCTGAATCACACTCGATAGGGCTTATCTATCAACTAAGGAGACCCTAGTAAATTAAAGACTGCATAAGGGTGCGTGAGCAGTTCCTTGATTTTGCAGCAAGTCTCTGCGCGAGGTCACAGCTTTACTATGCCCAAAAGGAAACCCCAAAGTGAACGAAGTCCTAGTGCCGCAGCAGGTCTTCCCCCTTGTTAGTGCTCTTATAAGCGCCAGCTGACTTGCTGTTGATTGGCAATTAGAAGATGCTAAGCAGAGGTTGTGCTTACAAGGCGCCAAAAGTGGGCACCACAAATGAGACGTCACTGACTTAGTAAGGGATGTATTTCTCCTTCTTTCCGCCCCTGGGAATCAAGACTGGTGGTGGCTCACCTTCGAATGCTGTGAAGATATATTCGCCGGCTTGAAGCACATCCCCCTTCATACAAGCAGTCTCCTCCCCATCCACCACCTTTGTGATCTTTCCTTCTCCCCAGCGTTCCTCATCTCTTAGGTGCTCCAGAACTGCTTCTCGAGGGCGAGGTGGTTCAAAAGAGCATCTTTCGTTGGTACCTCTCAGCTGGATTCGAATGAGGGCAGGCTTGTCGCTGTGGGCCTGCAGAGGAGAGCTGTTGCTGTGAGCAAGGTTACAAGGGGCGTGTGAGGCACAAGGTGCTGCAATGGACAATAAGAAAGTGTCTCCTAAGAAACCCTTGATGCAGAGGGTCACAGTCTGACCTGTGTTTTCTTAAGTACACACTACATTCCAGCAAGTACAAGGTGGTCACAACAGATGGACACCGTTGAACTTGCAAGTGCTCTTCTCCCCTGTCTCTGCAGTGTCTGTGAGAGAGGCAAAGTACCTCGGGCATAGGCTCGTCGTCTGCTCCTCCTCGTAGCCGCAGGTGTAGCTGACGAGTCTGGCCTTCGCTATCCCCTCGTTCCGGAATCCCTGCCAACAGGTCCAGCCCCCTGCCTGCATGAGTTACTCTTCCGTTCTCGGAAGTCATGTGTCTTGGGTTGAGCGCCTGCAAGGAAACCATTGATAGCCTTCAAAACGAGAGATGGTGAAATGCCCACTGCCATGAGCCTCCTGCGCAGCATGATGTAAGGGTTGCTGATTGTTAAGCTGTGATGCTCGCCAGCGGCTCTCGCTACCTGCGCGCCTTAGCCCGATGAAACTAAGACCATCGAGTGTTCACAGGCATCTCGGCCAGCAGATATTCCGTGCTTACACAATCTACGATTCAGTCCAGGGCTTGGGTGCGACATAGAACTGAACTGCATGAAGAAAAAGACTTCTAGACTCACGCTCACGTCGAGAGAGGGCAGCAGGTTAAGGGGCCAATCAGATTCAACAACAGTTCCTGGCGCTTCGTTGCAGCCTGTGCTGGTCCTGCCTGGAAGTGCAAGATCTCCCTTGTACGGGCTCCCCTTGTCTGCGGCAGGTCCAGGATTACGCTCGATGCCACCGATCATCAAGAGCGTGGCTGCAGGTGAGGAGAAACCCATTGTCAAGCCAGATACTGGATGCAGCTTGACTCAACAAGAAAGGATTGGAGGATCCCTGGGCAAAACAAGAGGATCGTCGTAGAGGACAGGTCTGAGATGCTCTAGAAGCAACTACATTGCCTTAGCTGCATTGAAGATGCCTTACCTATCAGCGACCGGCTCATGGGCATCGAAGCCCAAACCCCCGAACTTTGAAACTCATCCCCGACTGCAGCTGCAGAAACGAAAAGTGAAGCGTTGAGTTGCCGTCACTGTTGAGTCACGTGTGGAATGCACACAGAAGGAGCAACAACGCATCGGAGGCATGACAGGGAACCTGCTGCTCTGAGATTGTGTACAAGAGCAGAACCAAACCAGTCAGATGTCTAAACCAGCACCGCACGCTCACCAGATGTTGGTTTTGCATTGGACGAGCTCCCTCCCAGCTTTCGCAGCTCCTGTTCCAATCTTCTCTCCTCTGCTCTCAAGCGGCGCAACTCTTGGCCCTCTGCCCAATCTGCAGGAGAGTCTAGAGCACGTCAATATCAACATTCTACTTCAAAGAAACGTTGCTGACCCGAGGGGAGCAGCTACGAACATTGCATGAATCTCAGACCATGTCAACAGCAGGCTCCCCAGATGCTCTCACCTGCACGAACTCGGTCGATCCGAAAGCACCCATTCGGCGTGGCGTGCGCTCTGCACGTGTACTTGACGCTGCCCCCCTCCTTGCCTCCCCTCAGCCCAAACTCTGCAAGGGCGCCGCACGCGTGGCAGTAGAGACTGTGCAAGTCTGCAATGAAGAAGCGCCGAGGGTTGGGTAATGAACCTGGAGTCTAAGATTAGAGATGCATGCAAAACTTGGTGCGTGCCGCGTCACCGCTGCCTTTTGCAGTCAAGTCTCTTTCTTCTGGCAGTGGGGTTGAAGGTTTGTCATTGCCAGTATGTACCAAGAATCTGCCTTTCTTTCT
Organism: Klebsormidium nitens; assembly: GCA_000708835.1. Lineage (NCBI taxonomy): Eukaryota > Viridiplantae > Streptophyta > Klebsormidiophyceae > Klebsormidiales > Klebsormidiaceae > Klebsormidium > Klebsormidium nitens. Next base: position 54,813 of record DF237433.1, on the reverse strand, counting down.
CTAAGAGGAAGAGGCTGTTTGTGGTACACTCCAGGGAAACCATGCCCGCTATGATTGTTTAGGACTTTGTGATTTGACAGCATGTACCAAGATCAGCATCTTATATTCTGATGAGAAAAGGGCAAAGCTTGGTACGTTCTTGCAGAGCCAGCAGTCACTATGCTCGTGAATGGAGGCAAACTGTTCCTGGTACAATGGAGGCCTCGGGGCAATCTTCCCAAACTAAGACCACGCTTTTTTTGGTACAGAGCTGCAGAGCCAACCGCACCCTTCATTTCTAGCGGTACTACCAATACTTATGTGTATCAGTTCATTCCCTTCAATGTCTACACAGAAGCGCACTGTTCTTGGTACAACAATGCAAGGCCAGCCATCCATGTGACTGTCGGAACAAGGTTACGACTGACTGCATTGTACCAAAAAATGCCCATCAGTCTACTAAAAAACAAACGCTCTTCTTGGTATACATCACAGAGCCAGCCCACCATTCACCTTTCGCGCAAAGCGTCCTAGCTTCTGCTTGGCCTCGGCCTCAGAAGGCAAACCAATCAAACCAGCAGCCATGCACAAGAACTCACCTCTTTCTGCAGCTCTGCCAAGCACATGTTCGAGGCCCTTCTTTGCTCTCTTCTTTCCACTGCCAGACGCTTTGCAAGCACGGCCCCCTGTGGACATCCGAGCCGCCCCTGCCTTGGTCTTTGACTCCCTCGACTTCTGCCCCCGCTGCCTACGAGGGGCATCCTCCACGTTGCACTTAGCATTCACAGCAGCGATGCGTGCCTCCTGCTGCTCAGCACTGATGGCGATCCTCTCCCTGTACTCAGCAGCGCGTGCATGACGAGCCTCCTGGCAGACTCTGTGATCGGACTTGGACCGGCCATGAGGCCGGCCTCTTGCCATCACGACACGATTGGATGACCAGCTTTTGTACCCAAGACTAGTCCGTCATCTGAGAACATCCGCATGCACAACTTCTGATACCTTTGCACCTTCGCTGGATATGCACTCCTATCAGTGCGCACTCATGAAGAACTTAGCAAGCACTCCTCTAAACAGGCGTCCCCTTTTTCTTTAGCCAGAGCCGCTCAGTTGTGCCCGTTCTTGAAGAGCTTCCATATGCTGGGGATCATGTCAAAGTTAACCTTCTGATGGGAATGGTCTGTTGAGTGCTTGGTAACGGAATGGCGTGAGCCCGCCGGGCCCCTTTTGGCTCATAGCCTATGCTAGACGGTGTTGGTTTCGGGGCGCCCGGTAGACGTGCCCGGCTGGGTTGGGTGGGAATGCAAGGTCGCGCCAACTGGGTAACATTCAATGCACGCGCGCGCTTCAAACGCGTCGCGCACGGCAGTGACCGTCCAAACCCGGAGCCCGTCGAGGCCCCGCCCGGCGCGGCCGCCCCTAGCGACGGCGCCTCGATCAAATGAACAAAACAAAGTGGCACTCAACCGTTGAGTCAACGTCAAGGCTTGCGCGCTTGTCCTTTCACTTGTAAGAGGTGGAGCTTTTGTCAGGCTCTGTGAGCAGCAAGCGAGTGTTCGGCTGCTGCCCTCCTCTCCTCTCTAGATTGCAAAAAGTGGAGGCGTGAAAGATGGCTGGAAACAGGGTGCTAACCTTCTGGCTGGTCCTAGCCTGCGTCGTCTGCTTTGTTCAAGCGTTGGCTTGCCCCCCTGGAGGAGCTTGTCTGCGCCAGTGCCTGTCACTTCCGGAGCCAGACTTGGTGAACGCCTTCCTGCGCAGCAACTCCTCTCTTACAAACCCCCTGTTTGGAAGTAACAACACCCACCCCCTCCAGGTCGTGAAGTGCCAGCGAAAGTGGGAACTCTTTCTGGAGTTCTACCAAGTACAAGCGCCCAACAGCAGCTGCGATTTGGAGTACCCTCCCCCTCCCCTACTGACGCTTGTGGGCTCAACTCATCTGGCGGGTTCGAGCATAGGGTTTTGGGCTTTGTTCACTTGGTCTTACTTTAGTCTCGTAACAGGAGGCTCCATCTTGGTCACGCAAATACTCACTCTGACGGTGATTGTCCCTCTTGCCGCGTGCCTTCACTTCGTTTCATACCTCAGAAGTGAATGGAGCAGATTTGGCGCAAAGAGTAGGGTGCGCAAGAATCCAAGTACAGACGATATGGCTTCCTTGGATCCTGAGACACCTGTCTTTGCCAATTTGAGGTCAGCTTTTTCTTTAGGGGCTCTGGAGGAACAGGCAAACGGTGTAAGGGTCAGCAGAGATTTAAAGTTTTCGGATCGTGTGAAAGCGATCTGGGAGCTGGTCATAGTATCCGTGTTCCTCCTTATGGTTTTCCTGGCACCGTTCATAGCTTACAGTGCAACCAAAGAACTGCTAACGGTCTGGCCCAAGGTTGAAAACTCGGGACCGGTAACCCTTCCCAACCCCGCTCACGGGCTGAATCAGTACCTGGAAGCTGCAAACGCGACTGCCCGGTTGGAGCTGTGCCAATCAGTGGACTTCAACTTTTACGTGGGCGTCTCTGGTGGCTGTGCCTGGCTGCCGGATCCTTACGGAGGCCGACGTGTTCCCTTGGAGGAACTTGAGCTGTACGTGGCTAACAGACACTTTGAGTCACTCGCTATGGTTTCCACCGTTCTCAGCATGGTACTGACAGGATTCATGGTTGTGTTCTTTGCCATAGCGGCTTGTTGGTTACGGAGACGCCTGGTATATCAGAGTGAACGGCCAGCCAGCCTCAAGGCGACAAGTAGAGCTCACAATAAGACAACCCGGATACCAGGATCTGGTTGTTGTCTTATGCGGATTACTGTAGGAACCAGAGAAAGAGAGAAGTGTCCCGGTCTTCCAGAAACAGATAACAGAGTCCCGTGAGAAAGGTACGCTTGACATAGGCCGGCCTGACCGCTTTGGTCGCAAACCTCTTCGATAATGAGCTTGTTGCAAAGTTTTGTAGAACTCGATCATAATTCAGCATGGAGAACCCTTCAAGAAAGTGAGTCACTGAAAATCGTTTCGGAAGTCCGTTGTCTTGCTTTGTGTTCCTTGCGCTCACAGGGTTTTTGCATCAAATTTGAAAGTTGCTCATCTGCCTGCTTTGATGTCGCAAAATCTCAAGATGCTATTGCATATATCGCCCATGTATTTGCATGTTTAGCATGCTTGTCGCTTGCGAGATAGGCCACACACGAATGTAATCAAGAAGGCTGCCGGTCTTACTAATATCAAAGACAGCGACTCGGGGTCTTCTCAATGACCTTCGTCGTAGTCATAATATGTGTATGAACCGGATGAAGCGTGTCAATCGCATGAAGAGTATCAGTCGAAATTTCAGACGCTAAAGTGTTTGAAGTACATGCAACCATACTTTGTGATGTATAACCTCCGAAACGCCCTTGAAACATGCTCCGCCTCGTATGAAAGACACAACACGACTCAACTTTGCTACTCATAAGGAGGCCGCGACTGTGCAGGTTTCATGTAGCAGCAAGGAAATCTGCTGCGTACTGTTTTCCGCGGTCGAAGCTTTAACGCGCGAAGCTAAGGAAGGTCGACCCGTTTGTGAGAAGTCTCTAACACCGTGGACTCGTTCGTGGCCGCGGTCGTATCAAAGCTAATGGTTGCTTGGCAGTGCGAGCAGCTCACGTGAGCGCAGCTTAGATCATTATATTGCGACTAGTTCTCCTGCACGTTGCCGTGCTTTATATATCTGGTTGGGCCAACTCCTCTCCTGGACTCGTGGATCGCACTATAAATCATACCCGGATTAAGATCGTTTGCTGAGGCCGTTTTGATCTCAGAAATTCAGCTTTTAAGATCAAAATGGTCTGGCACAACGTTAAGACCAAAATGGCCTGAAAAGCTGGATAGGTTGAGGATCGAAGTGGCCTCACAAAGATCTTAAACCGGGCTATCATTTATGGTGATCAGCGTTTGAGATCTTGTTTTAGAAGCAATATGCGAATTTGTCGCCTGTTTAGAACTTTGGGATGGGCAGGTCTGGCCAAAGCGACCACCAAAATCATAGGCATCATCTTTCGAAACGTTTCTGCAGATTCGTCAGCGTAGTCGGAACTGACGCTAAACTCAGAAGCACTGCCGTAACAGCGCTCGAGGCGTCCTACGGTCAGATGAACATTCTGACTGTCGAGCAGCAGCTTTCTCCCAAGTCTCCCGAGTGGCAAGGCGTACCATGTAACGGCCTTTCCGAGACGAAGCAGCTTGGTTATGTTAGGGCAGTGGCAAAGATCAATTAGTAGTGGTGCTGACTAGAAACCTTCATTGCTGGGTACCTTCAAGACCTTCTGAAGCCAAGCCGTGTACCACTTGTATTCTAAACTGCACCTGAGGTGCCATTCAGGCTGTGGAACGCTTTTGTTCGGGCGGTCGGACTGGGCCGAATTTGCCATGCATGGGCGACATAGCGGCGCCGGGGCCCACCAGCGCAGTCGCTTGGCGACTGGGACGTGGGCTCTGCGTGCGCGCTGCCTTACTGAAAGCTTAAGTTTGGCGATGATGAGAAGGGGTACCGACTTATAGAAGTCACGCTCAAGTTCATCAAACCTCTCAAGCCAAGCGGTGTCTCGAAGTGGAAATGGCGCGATCTGAAAGCACGTTCCGGACTGCGGGAGAGTCGTTGGTCGGGCGGTCAAACTGGACCGCTATTGCGGCGGGGCGCGGCTCGGCAGCGGCGCAGGTCGTGTGCGCGCGCGGTCGGTTGGTGCCGGGAGTGCTCTCAGTGGCCGCACGAAGAGTGGCCGTGCGCGGCGCCCACCTTGCACGAGTTGCACGCATCTCGGTTGATCCCCGCGTGATTCCGAGTGCCCGAGCGCGCGGCCGCCTGATATGCGTTGGCTGCGGCGCGCCGCGCGCGTTCAGCGCTGAGCATTCGCATCGGTCACGATCGCTCTGAACATTCGCGGCGTGCGGCCGCCGGCAATCTTCCCGTGCGGCTTGCGCGCCGCGGCCGGGCCGCACGGCTACCCCTGAACAAACGTGACCCCTCGGGCTTCGCTTCTACTTCTCAACGTCAAGGTTTGCGCGCTTTTGCTGTAAAACGAGTGGCGCATTCAGTGAACATTTTCGGGACTAGCAACTGGGAGCACAACCTATTGCCGGATTGCTGAGAGTGAAGGCTAAAAGATGGCGGCAAAATGGAGTTCAGCGTTTGCCTTGGTCCTGGCATGCCTTCTGCTGTCGGCGGACCGCTTTGTTCAAGCATCGGCTTCTTGCACTGGGAGAGCTTGTCTGTGCCTGTCGCTTCCAGAACCGGACTTGGTAAACGCCTTCCTCCGGGAAAGCTCTTCTCAGTGAAACCCCCTGTTTGGCGGTAACGACAGCCGGCCTGTCCAGGTCGTAAAGTGCCAACGAAAGTGGGAGCCCTTTTTTGAGTTCTACCAAGTGCAAGCACCCAACAGCAGCTGCGACTCGGAGTACCCCCCTCCCGTGATAACAGTCGCGCACCCATCTCGTATGGCCGCCTCGGGGATAGTCTTTTGGGCTTTGTTCACCTTAGCTTACATAAGTCTCGTCATAGGAGGCTCTGCCTTGGTTGGATACTTCCTTGTTTTGACGGTGTACGTCTCTCTTATCGCGGGGTTGTTCATCTATTGTATTCTCCAACTTCTTCTTGAGTGGATTAAATTCAAGCTCTGGCCAAAAGCTAGGGTGCCCGTGGAATCAAGCACCCAAAAACTGACAAATATAGAGACTGGGTCCGCAAAATCCGCTACTGGGTCTCGAGAAGAACACGATCAGAGCGTGACCATAAACGGAGTAGATTTTCGAGTATGGTTGGCCGAACGCGTACAAAAGATCCTCTATCCGGTGGCGCCATACTTGTTCCTCGTTATTCTCTTCCTGGCACCTTTCGTAGCTTACCGTGCGGCGAAAGACCTTCTGACCAAAGCGACCAAAGTCGAAGACTTGGGACCGGTGCCTCTTCCCGACCCCTCTCACGGGCTGAATCAATACCTGGAAGAAAAGACCGCAGGCATCCAACTGGAGCTCTGCGAAAGGATGAGCTATAACTTTTACGTGGGTGTTCCTGGCGGCTGTGCTTGGCGTCCGGATCCGTACAGCTGGCAACGGGTCGCTTTGAAGGAGCTACAGGTGTCTACTAAAGATCCGACGGAGTCAAATAGCGTGGGCTACACTTTGGCTAGCATGGCAATGACCGGGCTAATGCTCGTGATGCTTGTTTTGCTGGCTTGCGCAGGCAAACTGAGCGGTTCGGAAGCTGATCTATCAGTAGCTGTGTAGATAGCGACGTGACCTCTCTCAAAACAATTCAGGATCTCAGGAAGTGGGTATGTAGCTAGGCCTTACGGTACTTTGTAATCTTTTTTTCATGATGATGTAATAACGCTCCGTTAAGTCAGAGATAGGATGGAACGGTCTTTTTAGACAGCGAGAAAGGTACCTCGACATCGTCTCCAGATCGACCGCTTCGTCCCAAACACTGTCTCCGAAAGTGAATTGATGCAGACTTATAAATTCCAATGCTCTGAAGAACGTCCTTATGTATCAGTTTCTTCTTTGACGCTTGCCTTCAAGAGGCTGTATCACTTCCGTGGTACTTGCTCTCGAATAGTACTTTTGTGCGGTATGCAAATAGAATCATAGGTCTTTATCTTGTTTAGACATGTTCGTCCTCTACGCTGCTTAAATGCAAGTCCTCTACGCTGCTTAAATGGAAACGAGCTTCTTCCCTTGCTGACAAGCTGTTTTTACTTTGTCGGCGCTCATGGGCTCGAGTATATCCACCCCGCTCGTCTAGGGTTCAAGAAACTTATGGATTGTAACAGGTTTACCGAACCCTCTCTTGATCTTTTAATCTCCGTTATACGATGCTTTCAAACAGATTGTGTGGTGGCGAAATCGCACAACCGTTGAACAGCCCTCTGTCGACTTGGATCCGAAACCTTTGAATTGCTACACTGAAAACAAACCAATTGCCACGTTTTTGCGTGCTCGGGCGCGCGCACTGCTTCAGTAGTCGTCGGCCTGCGATGCGCGCGCTGCGCCCGCCTAGATTCGGAGCCGCTCAGCTCAGCGTTCTCGGCGCGCGGCCGCGACCAAAGCCGGGGCGCGCTTACAAATGGCGTCGCGCCACGCGGCTGCCTTCAGCGGCTCCAGATCAAGTGAAAGGAGACCGCCTCAGACTCAAGGCTTGTGCGCTTTGCTGTGAGAGGAGGCTCTTTTGTTCAGAACTGCAAGTGGTCAATAACCGGCGCGCTTTGTGCACGGCAAGACTGCGAAGGGCAGAGACTCAGGAAAAATGGCAGGAAGGGGGATTCTGGCACTTGGCTTTGTTGTAACATGCCTCCTCTCGGTCAGCCGAGTTGTTCAAGCAACGAATGACGAGACTTTTCTGCGCCTGTCGCTTCCAGAGCCTAACTTGGTAAACGAATTCCTTCGCAACAAGTCCTCTCTAACGAACCCCGTGTTTGGAGCAAAAAATACCCGCCTCCTCCAAGTCGTGAAGTGCCGGCACCCTGAAGCGGGCACCCTTTCTGGATTTCTACCAAGTGGAAGCGCCCAAGACCAACTGCGCTTCGGACTACCCTCCGCCGCCCGTAATAGCAGCCGTGCGTCCATCTCGTATTGGCTCAGCGGTAGCGTTTTGGGCTTTGTTCACTTGGGCTTACATCAGTCTTCTCATAGGAGGCTCCTTGCTGGCTATAGGGATCTTGAGCTGGACGGTCCTAGTCCCAATCGCCGCGTGCATCGAAATCGTGAGATTCCTTCAGACTACGTGGAACAACCTCAGCTGGCCAAAGACTCTGTTGCCGTTGAAAGCTTTTGCAAACGACTTGGTAACCATAAAATCTGGGTTCGCCGTTCCGGGTTCAGAAACTTGGCCGGGAGCAGAGGTTTCTACGGGAAACCTGGAAGATCAGGTTACAAGCGAAAGCCTTAGTCTAGTACCGTTCTGGCATCGCATAAGCGTAATGTCCCAGACGGTGATACCGTACTTTCTCATTCTCATGACTGTTCCAGAATGTTTCTTCGCGTACAGTGCGACAATCAGTTTCTGACCACAGGGCCCAAACTGAAGAACCTGGGACCGGTGAGTCTTCCGGACCCTTCTCAAGGGTTGAACCAATACCTTATGGAAACAACAAACGGGAGCGAACAACTGGAATTGTGCGAATATTACATGAGCTTCAGCTTTTACGTGGGCGTTCAAGGCGGCTGTACCTGGCTTCCGGACCCGTATAGGGGCCAACGTATCTCGTTGGAAGAATCAGACGCATCTAGCAAAGCTTCGGACCCAACGTTCTTTAAGTTGTACACCGTTCTCAGTATGATATTGACCGGAGTACTGGTCGTGGGTCTTAGCATAGTTTTTGGGGATGTACATGCAAAAGCCTTGAGTTCACACGCTCCTTGGGAGCCCGGTTTCAGGAGTACAGCTCAGAGATAATAGTTCAGAAGAGATCCTGAGGCAGTGGGGATTTGGTTACTTGTATGAAAGGGGAACCACGTCCAAGAGATTACAAAAGATCGGTGATATCAGTTTCTCAGGATGCGCAGGATTTTGTGATGAGAAAGAACTTAGAAGTGCCCCGTTTGTGCGACATACTTCGCGACACAAATCAAAGGGAAGGTTCCTTCAGCTTATGCCCGCGTCTGTTTACTTGAGCTCGACGCGCATCCTCTGTGAATCTGACTCATTATTGAGGAATCTGCATTGGCATGTGCCTTAGGAGAGGCTTCTTTGTCAGATCGGACGTATGTGCTCTTTAAGATGTTTTACTCCGCTCATACATTTCATAACATTCCTGCATCAGATAAATAGTCATACGAGGATCAAAGTAAAACGTAAGTTCTCGTTTGATGGAGCTACATTTGGAGCTGCAACGGTTTCTGTCGCCTACGCGCTTGCATCTTCCAGTTTGTTTGACTCGTGCACACAGCCGAAGCTGCCTCTTATGACCGCTGCGATTTTTGGTATCGGATAAAATTAGTCTTGCATGCTTTTCTGCAGCAGTCGCAGTTGAATAATGAGACGTAGGAAGCGTGTCTAATCCGGCCTACCCGCTTCTTACATGGCATACTGCAAACAGCGTTTTGCACGGCCTCTCATCTGTCTCATAAGTTCCTCTTTGCATGCGCGCTTCTGTGCCTGTTCTTTGACGGACGCGGATAAGGTAGCGCGCGATACATGATTTGTTTGGCTCAGTTGGTGACTGTATCTGCGGTTTATGGGCGCCTGCACAATATGTAAAAGACTTTTGCTCTTAACACCGGTCGCCTCACCGCCACCGGGAAGGCGCGAAAAGGCAGTTCGCGATGGCTGTCTGAGCCTGCCTTTTACAGGGGTTTGTCTGTTGCTCTGATGCGCGCGGAATCATATCTACGCTACTATTCAGGGCTACAAATTGTCCTTCAAGCACGGTCTTGGGTGACCGCTCTGAATTGGGCTTGTTGTAACCATCGGATGCAATGGGTGTGCTCCTTGCCGGGTTCGAAGACAGCCGGAGCTCAATTGCACCTCTGCGCTTCACCCGCACTAGGGTGGCGTTACTGGCGACGGAATTCCAGTGGTCATTAGCGCCGTGGTAGCCATGGGGACAAGCCCCAGGCCGACGTACAGGCGGCCGCGCTCTGCGGACGGCGCGGCCGGCTCTCACGCGCTTCCATTGTCCTGATGTGATGCTAGACGTCAGTGACAATGATTGACCCCTAGCAGCGCCGATGTGGAACAATCTTGTCCGTCTTTACCGACTCCAAGCCATGTGGCATCGACGGTCGGGATTTGGCCGTATGCTCTCTCAGCCTTTTCGCTTTCCACGGCGCCGCCGAGGCGCATGCACGGCTCTTTTGGCCCCCGGCCGCGGCAGGGGTTCGCGAGGCCGGCAAAAGCCTGCTCCTCATCGGGAATTTCTACTTTTGTCGGGCTCCTTTGAGTCACCAACCTAGAGGGATACCGCGCAGCTCTCGTTTCACGTGTGACGAATGGCTTTGAAAGTAAACAAGCGCTGCTTTTGACCCGTTCAGCGGAAGCGAATCTCCTGACCGCGTGGAATGCAAGGTATGTCAGAACACTGTGCTTGAAATCTCCTTTTGAGCCTGGAGTTGATATTTTGATTGAAAAGACGCAGGGTTGGCGGCACCTTTTTGAAGAATCAACCGACTAGAGATGTGGCAATGTCAAAAACCTTCAGAATCGGCTTGATCACGAGAGCCTTCTCTAGCTTACGCAGTGAGCTTACGCACGCTGCTTTTGGAAAAAGAGCACGCTTTGATTAGAATGGTTCATGAAATAGATCTCCATCGGATGGAGAAAAGTTCCGCGTTCCCGTTCATTCAGAAGCATCCAAGAAAGTTTTGCTGCTCCCATCATAGTTCTGGACACCCAATTTAATGGTTTTGTTCAAAGCTCTGCCGCTTGATGGGCTGCAAACTTCTGGTTATCGAGAAACCTTTTTCAGAGTTTTATAGTGGCAATATTGCGTTCACCTTCAACGTGAGAAGACCATGTACATGGAATAAACTGACATTAACCAGGGCACTCGTTTACATCCCCTTGCAGATGGCACCTCACAGCAAAACTTGGTTTGGGTTGAGGAAAGGCAACCCTTCAAAGTCAACCTCTGCTCTGGTCCCGCCTACGGCCAAGTCTTCAACAAGTGGCCTATCCGGACCAGCAGGCGAGGAAAGTGCACATGTCGACCGATTCCTAACGACTGTCTCGAAGGTGGATGCTACTCCGTTAGTTCGAGATGGTCGGCTTCACAAGCAGGTGGAGACCCGCTCAGATCGGGTCACCAAACTTTGGGCTGAAATCGGAACCCTGGGCCGGAAGCTGAACGACGAGATGCAGGAGATAGAGCGGAGCATTGAGGAGCTGGCGCGCGCGCGCGCGCAGCTGGGCGAGGTGCAATCGGAGGCCACCAGTCTGCGGACGGAGCTCGCTGCTGCGAGGCGGAACGGGGAGAGGACGGAGAAAGAGCTGGCGCGCGCGCGCGCGCGCTTGACCGAGCTAAAAGCGGAGAGAGGCGGCCTTCGAGCGCAGGTTGAGACGCTCGAGTCGAAGCTCGCCGCCGAGGAGAAGGAGAAGCTCGAGGCGGCTTCCAAAGTAGCAGAACTTGAGAGCGCGCTGGAGATCGCGCGCGACGCGACCGCGGCGCTCAAGGGCGCGGCAGAGGCAAGCGCGCGGCGCGCGCGCGAAGGCGACAGGCTGCACTACGTGCTCGCGTGCAACGGCCAGACAGGGTCCATCGCGCGGAGCATCCTGGCCTCCGAACCCGAGTCGCTTCTGTACAAGACGTTCTGCGGGGAATGGGACTACGCGCGCGACGACTCGGGGCGCGCAATTGTCACGTGCCATCCTGACCGTTGGGCCGCTGTTCTGGAGCATCTGACGACGGGAGCTGTTCCGAAGCAGCGCGACTCGCAGTTGCTGGAGCAGGCGCGGTTCTGGAATCTGCAAAGGCTGACGTCAGCGCTCGAGGCACTCACGCCAGGGGTGGTGGTCTCAAACGCAGACTCGCAAGGGTTCACGGTCCGGGGCACCTTTGTGTCCGTCATGAATTTCTCGAAGCAGAACCTTCCCTTCGTGACGCCCCAGAGTCACGTGATGAAGCTGCACATCAACGAGTCCGGTATTTGGGTGTACTTCCAACCAGATTCGGATGATATACCCGCGGATGCGCAGCTGTCGTACAGGTGTCGTGTGCTCGTGCGTGACAACAGCATCGTAAAAGACTGGTCGACGGCCACGTGCGAGAAGTTTAAGAAATATGAGAGCTGGGAACGTCCGCCTGCGGAAGGGAGCGAGAAAGGCTGGGGCCATACGTGGAGAGACTGGGGTCATACCCTTCATCAGATGGCTAGCGAGCCTTTGGCCTTAGCACACGACAGCCTCGTCGTGGAATTTGAGGTTCGGTATCTGGACGAGTAGAAATGATTTTGGAAGCGAATCATTTCCGTAGGGATAGGTGGTAGTTCTAAAAGTACTGCAAAGATGCAGGGAGAAATTTGGGGTCGATTTAAAACATACACTTTAGAATCGAAAGTCTGAGTCTGCTCTTATCCCCTGCGGCTATGTTTCTACAATTACTGGACAATTACTGGACAACACAAAAAGAGGTCCGTGACGCTCTGTGATCAGTGATCTAGGTGCGGCCTGTGTAGGATTTGTTTGGCCATAAAACCTAAGTTAAGAAACTTTTACAACAATTCTGCAGAAAGATTTTGGCACGTTAACGGCGGGTACAATGTCTTCTGCAATACCACGTTTAGAATTCAACGAGAACGAAAGTCTGCAATCGCCCTCAATCTGCTTCCTTCCAGCGTCTGATCACATAAGCGAATGGCATGTTCTGTAAGGAGTGTCGAAAGAACGTCTTTTTCTTGATGCGTTGAGTGGTCAATCATTACCGTGAATCCAACTAAGGGGTTTAGCAGAAGACGGACAGACGCTGGTCTGACACGGTCTGTGCAAGCACAGTCGTCCCGGAAAAAGCGTCCTTAGTGCACGTAGCTTTTCCTTCTTTTCATAAAGGCAGCGCGTCAATAAAGGCGGGGCCTAAGACGTCGCTGCACATCCGTGTGGTTATAGGATAGCTAGACTGCTTCCGTGAGCTTTTGGAAGATACATTCATCATGCACTAATTCTTCGGAGCTCTTTAAGACGGATGCCGTGTTAATGACACGTGTACAAAAAGTGCAAGCATTTGATTATGCGAGATATAAGCCTGTGAAGCTCGAAAGGGCACCATTTTTCTCCATTGGGTTCTAGCGAACTTGAATTGTATAATCATCCGAGACGTATAAGAGCACTAACAATCAAATTTTATGTGCGTTTGAAAGGTGGGCACCAGTTTTCTTCGTCGACTGCTTATAGAGGTAACATTTCGCTCGATTATTTGTATCGAACCAGGTTCCACGTGGGCTTGCTGTAGACATAGAAGCCCTACATTCAGATGCTGCAAGGATCCATAATGAAAATGCGGTCAAGGACTCCAGGACTTGTTGAATTCTTACGCTGAATAATAAAGCAAGAGATGCAATGTAGCTTTCAGAAACCGATACTATACAGCTAGCTTTCTGCAAAGCAAGAAGTGCAGCTCCTTGCCGTTACCTCGAAGTGGTCAGAATGAAAATCTAGAGCCGCACCTTCTCGAGCCAACCTCTGGTCAAGCGCACGAAACAAATCGTAATCCTTTTATCATCGTATCACATAATTTCCGCAGAGAAAGAGTCCACGGTCTCACTTTTTCTCGTCCATGTACCGAACTTCAAACTCGACCACGAGGCTGTCGTGTGCTAAGGCCAAAGGCTCGCTGACCATCTGATGCAGGGTATAACCCAACTTTTTCCAGGTATGGCCCCAGCTTTTGGACCTCGCAAACGTATACGTAACCCAACGACTCTCATCCTCATGCCAAGACCTGATTTTATCCCTGCCGACAATACATGGGGCCGTCGACCAGTCCTTTTCGATGCTGTGGTCACGCAAAAGCACGCGACACCTGTATGACAGCTGGACGTCTGCAGATCCTGCATCAGAGTCTGGATGGCAGTACATCCAAATTCCAGAATCAATTACTAGAAGATACATTACGCAACCTCGGGGCGTCACGAAAGGGAGACGCGGCTCATAGGCGCTCATGACGGACACAAACGTACCCCGCACCGTAAACCCCTGAGAGTCTGCGTTTGAGACCACCGCTCCTGGCGTCAGCGCTTCGAGCGCTGCCGTCAGCCTTTGCAACTTCCAGAACCGTGCCTGCTCTAGCAACTGCGTATCGCGGTCCGTCGGAACCGCCCCCGTCGTCAGATGCTCCAGAACAGCGGACCAACGGTCCGGATGGCACGTGATAACCGCGCGCCCCGATTCGTCGCGCGCGTAATTCCACTCCCCGCTGAACGTCTTGTAGAGACGCGACTCGGGATCGGAGGCCATGACGCTCCGTGCGATGGAGCCCGTCTGGCCATTGCACGCGAGCACGTAGTGGAGCCTGTCGCCCTCGCGCGCGCGCCGCGCGCCCGCCTCTGCTGCGGCCTCCAGCGCCGCGGCCGCGCCGCGCGAGCTCTCGAGCGCGCTCTCGAGTTCCGCTACTTTCGAAGCCGCCTCGAGCTTTTCCTTCTCCTTGGCGGCGAGCTTCGACTCGAGCGTCTCGAGCTGCGCTCGAAGACCGCCACTCTTTGCTTGCACCTCGTTCAAGCTCGCGCACGCGCTCGCCAGTTCCTTTTCCGTCCTCTCCCCATCCCGCCGCATCTCAGCAGCTAGTTGAGCGCGCAGACTGGCGCCTTCATCCTGCGCGTCGTCCAGTTCGGCGCCAGCGCGCGTCAGCTCCTCAAAGATTCGCTCTTTCCCTTGCTTCTCGTCCGTCAGCTTCCGACCCAGCTCGGCAATCTCTGCCCAAAGTTTGGCGACCTGATCTGAGCGGGTCTCAGCCTGCTTTTGCGGTCGACCGTCTTCAAGAACCGTCAAAGTCGAGTCTGGCACGTTCGAAACAGCCACCAGAGACCGGCAAACTTCTGCTCTTTGCTCTTCGACTCTTGAAAGTCCTCATGTTTTTCCATACTTCGAGCTGCCAGGTCCAGGTAGGGCGGTCGTAGACAGGGGCAAACCAGAGTCTGGTATTGATGGACTTTTCCGTCTCAAACCAAACCAGGTTCTACTGGGAGGTGCCATCTGCAAGGAATTGCAAGCAGATAATTCAGTGCCACTTTCGATCGTACAGAATACTGGCTGTCCAATGTTTCGTCCCAAGCCAATTTTGCAGCACCTAGTTCCGGCATGTTAAAACGTTATCCCATGAGCGAGTTTTGCACTTCTTTTTGCAGCACTTCGAACAAACACATTGAATATGGTTTGCAGTCTGGAGTGGGTGCTCGGAGGATCCTCAGAAGTGCTTTCGTATCAGCTGATCAGGAACACTGACTCTTGTCCTACTCATACTCAAGTCTCCATCTTGAACAAACAAAGCCAACGTACTGTACAAAGGCAGTGTAAGCGTTTAAGCGGGCTATCGTCTCCAGACAGATTTTGTGGTTCTACCAATCAGCAGCACTAACGTGAAGGAACTCGTCAACATGGTGTTGGAAAAGAAGTCCTAAAATTCTACCTGAACGTCAGATCAGAAGTGTCGGAGAAACTTCAAAAGGCGGCCAGACATCGACTTACCTGCTCACAAAATCCTCTCGGAAAATTTTAGGTTACGAGGTCCGCCTCAGCAACGCTTATCTGTCAACAGAAACTTGGGTCCAGTACAGGAAACTTATGATGTCTGACACTTTCATGTGGCCGGCCCCGCGGCCGCGGGCGCCCCGGACCGCGCGGTTTGGCGGTGGCCCCGGGTTTGGCAGGCGCGACCGTACGGAGCCTAGGTTTAGAGGTCGGGCCGGCGCCGGCCGGCCGCCCGGGGTACCTTTGGATGAGTCACGTGCGTCATCTGGTGCTTTCAAGACCGTCCGCCTCGACTAGGGGTCGGAAGCGACGGCCATCGATGATCCACGTCTATACGATCATCATACTGTCGTGACTGCATAATGCATTCAGAATTCCAGCAGACACATTGCCAATGCCAGATGTTGCATGCTGGCATCTTTGTGCTCGCAAGAATTGCGCCTGCACTCCCCATTCAGATTCAGAGCCTATTGGTATTAGGGCGTAAAGTTAAACGACCTCCAGCACAGTAGGGTTTCCTGCTGCTGAAACGTACACTTGCTTTGACGAGGCATCAGCTTGAGGTGAGTCGTTTCTCTTCGTAGTAAGGTCAGGGAAGCTGTTGCAATCCTTTCAGAGGAGGCGGGTAAGCTCGTGAAAATGCAGACTCCCTACTGCGCTGTAGGCAGGGGTCCATCAAGCAATAGAAGGAGTTGATATGGCACCATTTGGTGGTTGAAGAGCAATTTTGATTGTCTGATCCCTGGGTCACTCTTGGCTGCGCAGCACACAAGTCGTTTTTGTTCTCGCTCACCTGTATCATTCAAGACGGGAGACAAATTCAGAGTCCATAGAGTGGTATGACTCTGCGAGACAAGGGGCGCTCGAAAACATAAAACTGAAACATCTCGTGTGCGACATTTATCTCTCAAACCCATGCCAGTAAGAAGTCCTAAGAAGCTGGGGGTTTCGTCTGAATCTTCACTTCTCATGTTTCTCCTCCTTTGCCTGCAGCTCTAGATCTCAACCATTTCTGAAGGGGCAGAAAGTATGCCGCCGCTAGTTCCCGATGACCAGGCCGGGGGCGCACCGCCTGAGCCCATGAAAGTGGTCATAGTCGGGGCGGGCCCCTCTGGGCTCCTCTTGGCGCACTACCTCCTAGAAAAGGGGAATGGAAGATTTAGGGTTTCCATACATGAGGCACGAGAAGACCCTCGGGTGACCATGAAGCGGCCCCCCACTCCGAGAAGGTGAGAGGAATGCGAGAGTTCGTCGGCATCTCATGTCGGGGGAATTCAATGCTGAAACAGGCGGTGTGAGTTGTGGGCAATTTTGCAAAAGGCTGCGGACTATGTAGAATGCGGTGAGAGGAATCTATGGATCTGTCGGCATCTCAGAGTGGGGAATCTGTTCCGAAAGAGGCGGTATAATTCGTGGACGACATTGCAAATGGCTTCCTTGTGTGTAGAATGCAGTTCTTGCTTCTTGAGGCCCCCCTATGCGCAAGGGGCGAGAGGTGGCACCAACATAGATAAGCCTGTGACAAGCATTGGGTGTGCGGTTGACACGGACTTCCATATGCCGTCGCATGTTGTGAGTTGGCTTTCTGGTCCTTGCTTGATTTTCCGGCTGCCCAATCCAGCTCCAAAGATGAGATCTGACGCCGGTCGCTGTCAGCGTTTCTCTGTTTCTATTTCAATTCATCCGTTGAATCCCTCATTGGCAATCGCAAATACGGCCGGTCTCTCGAGGGTTTGGGCTACAGGTTGGGGTCGGTCAAACCACGCGGTCAATGCTTGACCTCATTTTTTGGAAACCCGCCAGGTTTGCTTAACAGACATGGCCTTGTAAGTCGAGCCTCTGCTAAAAGTTTCCTGGAGATACTATTTCAGGAGCAGAAAAAGCCCCAATGGATTGTGTGACATGAGACACAGTGGTTGATGAATCAAAGTGTGTAAGCGTCAGGTCAAGAGACTTAGTCTCTGCCTGATGCCCCTTCTGATTTCGATTCATTTGCTCTCCATGCAGATACTCACTTGGTCTGAGCCAGCGCGGCAAGGCGGCCTTGGACAAAGTGGATGGGTTGTGGGCAGCAGTGAAGGTGAGGTCCATTTTTCACTTCTGACTTTCTGTCAAGAACACAAGAAATGGTCTTCTCTCGTTCCTTGTTCTTGCAAGATTCAGGAAGGCCTAAGCTTTTCGGTTGGTGGCTTGTGCTATCCTCTCAACATTGCATTTGGATAGATGAGACGCAGGGAAGCTCCGTAAGACCTTGAATGCTTCATTGATAGTTGTGCTTCGTTTTTGCAGGCTGCCGGCGTGCCAACAAAGCTCGGCAAAATTTGGCTGTTCGGGCGGCTGATCGAACTACCGGGGCGGGCCGACCCGACCAAAGACGACGGCAATGTGATCACCGACCGCACTGCGCTGTGCGCGGCCATGCTAGAGCATCTCATGGCCAAGTAAGGTTCATGGCTTGCGTGTGGGTTTTCCAGACTTGCCGTCTGCTCGGGTTTTCTGGCCAGTTGTTGTACCAACTGACAAAAGAAGGACGAGTAATACCAAATCCGAGACGATTTGACACCATTGATATCATGTCGAGTGCGCCCCGTGATGACACAGTTTATTCGTCCTGTGATTGGTCAAACCCCTCAACCATTGACCTCGTTAACCACAAACTCACCTAATTGTGAGCGCTCCCACCCTTGATTAATGATTTGAAAGTTTGATACCTTCCAGCTTCCCAGTCCGACGGCAGGAAATTACACGACATGTATGTATCGTACTCGGTTATGCTGATCATAATCCGTGTCGTCCAGTCTCCCCTAACCCACAAAAGTTTACCTCTAAGAACCCAGGAAGATATTGTCAGTTTGAGCTCAGTTTTGAAACCAATCCTGTTTGACACCTGACCAAAAGTCGGAGCTGGTTGTTCAGCTGACCCGGCACCTTAACTCGGCATAACGCAATTAAGGTGGCCATATTCATGATAAGAACATGAGCTTTGATGCAGAGAGTAGCGGCAAGGATTCTGGTCCATCCGTACGTATTGTTGACATAGGTTTCAGGCCTAGGAGTAAAATTTCGTTTCTCCAGGTATGGCGACACCAAGCTGCTGGAAGTCCGCTTCAACCAGAGCTGCACTCAAGTCGATATGGACGCCCGCACTGTCACTTTTTCGGACGTCCAAACCGGCGGGCTGCTCCCTATCGACCGCATAAACGCGGCTACCGGGATTGAGACGGCTGGTGTGAAGGGCTTCGTGACTGCCGGTGTGAATGGGCACGGGGAGGTTGTTTACACCAAGGAGTATGACTTGCTGGTCGGCGCAGATGGGGTTCGGTCGGTGGTGCGAGGCAGCATGATGCAGCATCTCAGGAGGTGGGTTTTGCGCCCCGGTTATAGTAACTTCAAGTTTGGTTATCTTGAGCTTAATGGCAAACTGGTGCCAATGCCGGTGTTCTTGCGCATTGTTGAAGCCCATCTTATCACTGCCGAGTTAACGAGGCGTCAACTATGTTGAAGACCTTGAGGACTATATCTTTCGTGTTTGCTTTTCTTCAGGGCGGAACAAGAGCAATGAACTCATTATCTGCCCTCCCCCTTTCGTGAATCTTTCAAGTGGTCCGAACGAGATTGACATCTTTGCCACGCCTCTTGAGACTTGTCATCTGAAAGAGTCTTCCTCGAACGTACTCAGCCTCGAACGTACTCAGCCTGCGGATGGTCTCCTTCGAAAAGAAAGCGATTCCTCTATTTGCTTCGCAGTTTCGACTACAAGCAGCGAGACCTGGGCTCCCAGTGACTAGCATCCCGGTGCTTACGGCCACCGAGCACAATCGAATGCGTTGCGTCTCTTTATGTAACTTTCGTCGAAATACTCAGCCTCTTCTCCTCGCTTTGCAGTTTCGACTACGAGCAGCGCGACCTGGGCTCCCAGTGGCTGGTGGCTAACATCCCGGTGCCTCCGGCCACCGAGCACAACTGGATGATCATCCTGGGAAGCAAACCGGGCGGCCTAGGCGGGCTGCTCTTGCCCAGCACTCTCTCGTAAGTCGCGCGGCTTGAGATTTTCGGCCCAGGGGATTACCTGGGCGGCCTAAGCGGGCTGCTCATGCAAAAAACTCTCGGATTTCGTCGTTTGGTCCCAAGGCCCTGAAGGAAATTGTCGAAGCTTGTCGGTATTGCTCGAGGCTCGCTTGGAGATTTATTGTTTGGCTTAAAAGTCAATTACTTCCTTTATAATTCTAGAAGTTTCCAGGCTTCAAAGGCGTCACTGGGCGGGCCACTCAGCATCACTCCCCCATGTAAATCGCGTCAGCTACATGCAACCATGGTGACTTAACTCTCCTCACGTATACTGCTAACCTGGTCGGCCGTGAGTGTTTTTTAGGCGGAAGGGGAGTTATTAAACCGCGTGCCTCATGCGGGTTCTATGAGCCCCTCAACGCGAAAGCCGTATCCGATTGTCCGTATCTGTCCTTATCTGTTAACAGCAATGGACCGTCGTTCACCCCTTGCCAGGCTTGAAGGCGACCCGACGATGTGCCTGGTTTTGGGCTGGCAAATCGCGGAACCCCCTGAACCGTGGCTGGCCCTCAAGACAGGGCAAGAAGCGAAGGAGTTTTTGGAGCGGCACCTTCCGTGGCTGCAGGTTCCGCTGGAGGCGGCGGAATCGCTGGTCACGCAGCGGCCGTCGCGGAGCATGCAGGTAAGGCGGAAGCAATTAGTCCGAGAGCTAGGGGCGTCTATTTGAGATGCAGGGAATCACACCCGAATGTGAATCACCACTAATGGGGCTTCTGGTTACGAGGCTCGATAATTTTGATCTTCGAGAATAGGTACGAGCTGCTCACCAGCTGCAGCTGAAGGAGACAGCAATTAAATCGCCCAACCCTAAAATCCTTGCAAATCCGTGCAAAGATGCGACTTTTCATTAGAGTCCGAGCAGCCAAACGCACTGAACTATTCACAGCTGTGACAAATTGAAACTCGTTACGTCGATTTTAGGACGCTCTTAGGATCGAAGTGCCAGTAAGTATCACACATAGACGACCGCATGGTTCTGATGGGCGCCGTTTCACACACAAGTCAATACCCACTTTCAAAATCTGGGCAGCCAATCTCACAAGAATGTCATCTGCAGCCACATCCCCTATCTCCTGACGCTTGCTCACGTGCATTCAGTACCATGATGCGGGCGATCCCATGGTTTCGATGGGCGCCAACTTACGCAAGCGAATTCCTCCTTCGATTTTAGATTATGAGAACAGGATTCGATAGAGTGGATAATCAAACCGCAGAAAGGGACGCTCGTTTGCAGCTCAAGTGCGGCCAGTACGCAACGCAAACGGTCGCACGATTCGAAACTGGCGAGGTTCCACAGAAGTCAAAAGTCTCGGACGCTTGTCTGGACAGCCACAGCGATATTCGAACGCTTTGTTGCAGCTTAAGTGCAGCCAGTACCACGGTGCGGACGGTCGCGCTGTCCTAATGGACGACGCTTCGCTTCACAGAAGTCGGATTTTCTGTGTGCGCATTTACAACAAGAAGAAGAGGTCCCTTCAAGCACATTCCGACACCCACTCGGCATTCGGACGTTTTCTTGGACCTGACTGAGATCTTCGGACGCTTTTTTGCAGCTTAAGTGCAGCCAATATCACGATGCGGACGGCCGCGCTGTTCTGATGGGCGACGCCGCACACTCCACGAGCCCCTCCATCGGGCAGGGCTGCAACACCTCCCTCGCCGACGCGGCCGCGCTCGCGTCGCTCCTTTTAGGCATGGTAAGCGCCCATTGATTCGACAGTTCTGGGACGTTTGATAGTTTTTAGGTTGAAGAAAAAGTCGAGGGCTGCGCGTCCTTCTTGCTGCTCTCACCCCCGTTGGCTGAAGAAAATCTACTTCCTTGAGCGCTGGTCCGCCTTAAAGGAGCATTCGAGCATAAAGGCACAGCTCTGATCTTCGCTTGATGCCGACTGGCCCTCCAAAATTCCAGATTCCCTCGGTAAAGTATGAAAACGGTGTCAAGATGCCAGTTCAGAACACAATCAGCTTCACGATGCTTCGTTTTCGTTTCCGTTCCGCACAGAGCGGAGCTGCCGGGCGTCTTGGAGCGCCACTGAAAGTGTCCTGCGCGTTGGAAGGACACGCTTTCGTACACTGTCCGATATTGACACCATGTTGGGACATTACTCAGCGCTACGCGTTCCTGAGGGTCACGCTCTTGTGGACCTGTCCGAGAGTCAAGCATATTGTCACCTTTATCGCTGACCGTTCCGTTTACGATTCCGCTTCCGTTCCGTGCAGAGCGACGCCTCGGAGCTGCCGGGCGTCCTGGAGCGGTACTCGGCGCTACGTGTTCCTGAGGGCCACGCGCTGGTGGACCTGTCCGAGAGTCAGGCGCCCATGAAGGTGTCTCTGGCCCTCGGAAACGCGATCCGGATGTTTAGACAGGTATGCTCGTTTCGTTTGTTCTGTGTGTTGTACGCTTCGCTGCCAGCCTCCGACCGTTGAGTTTAGAATCTGATGAATGATGACGGCTGGATTTTTGAAGGGATCCATTGACTGCACTTATCCGAGAGTCAAGCGCCCATGAAAGTGTCTCTGGCGCTTGGGAATACGATCCGCATGTTCAGACAGGTGCGTTTCAAAGCTGAGAAAAGGGTGGAAAACATATGGAAAGATTAGGGGAGGGGAGTAGCAGCGAAGTGCGCTGTCGATGAATCTTTATGAGAGTCAGGCGCCGATGAAGGTGTCTTTGGCGCTCGCAAAACCGATCCGCATTTTCAGACAGGTACGCTCGTTTCGTTTGTTCTTTTGTGTCGTACGCTTCGCTGAGAGCCTCACTCTTAGCATTGGCTTGTGTCGAATAATGACGGTTGGAATTCGAAGGGCACGCATCGACCGGAGTTGTCCGAGGCTCCGGCACTGTGAAGGTGTCTTCGGCGCCCCGAAACGCGAACCGCATGTTCAGAAATGTGTGTTTTTGAACGCTGAGGGGGAAGTAAGCAAGAAACTATGTAGGTTTGAAATGAGGCTTAGCCACGACGAGCATTCACTATTGATCTGTCCGAGAGTCAAGCGCCCATGAGGTGTCTTTGGCGCTCGGACACGCGATCCGCGTGTTCAGAGAGGTGCGCTTGGGTTTTGACATCGATGCCCAGATAGCCTTGCGACCACTTACCTTTCTGCCTCGGACCAAAAGCTTTGTCCTGGCAATTTGAACTTTAGCAAAAGTGTCCGATGAACAAGCTGCTCTCCATCGTTGGAGGTCCTGACTGCCAACTCCGACCGTTAGCTCTTAGCTGCAGAATGTCGGCTTCTGACGAATGGTTTACAGACCGTCTGATCGTCTGCCGGGCATTTAATGCAGGGCATCTGTCATTGGCTACTGCCCAAAGTGTTCATTAAACCGGTCATGACGGCAGCTGGCACGACTCAGCCCCTTGCGGAAATCTATCGGCTTCACAAGGTAATTCTCTCGTCTCTGCGTCTCTCGGTGCATAGTTTCGTTCTTACATTGTTCAAACGCATGTCCCTTTTCTTACTTCCGAGTCAACTTTCATTAAGTGGGGCACTGATGTCGTTTCATAAATACCTTTGAACTTCTCCGCCCCAGGTTGTTGATCTGTGGTGACAGTTCTGGTTCGTGCAGCAAGAACTCAGGGCTTTAGTTACTCTCTGCGCAAATTTTTCTGACCCGTTGTATCATGCGAGCTACTTGTTGCTCTAAACAACAATCGCAGACAAGCAAACTTGATCCGCAGAAAATACTAGATCTTTTGAGTCTCGCTTTGAGTCTTGCTTAAGTCTCGCCTTGAGCGTTGATCGTTCACGACAAAAGCGATGATTTGAACAATCTGTTTTTCTTGCCGTTTCTGAGCGAAAGCTCCAAATTGCTGCAGAAGGACGTGGACAGGGTTCTGGATAGCAACCGGCAGGAGCTCAAGAAACTGCGGGAAAAGGAGTTCAGGACGAAACAAGCAGTTTTTGCAAATGCAGACAACACGGCGGGTGTTGACCCCACAGCAAAGAAAGTGGCGTAGCCGATATGCTTTATGAGGAGGCTGCATTGGTGTTGTACAGAATTAGCGTTTGGACCGACAATCCGAGTTGTTAATCAATAGACGCTGCAATAACTTAGTAACGAGTAAGGCACAAAAGCCTCCCTCGTTTTCGAGAGCGTACGATTGTGCTAGAACCTGCGTACAAGTGGGCAAGCAAAGTGTTGGCTGAGACACCCTCAAGACATTGAAGCTAGTGGCTAAGTCCATCCACGCACGGTTGGCAATAAATCAATCAGAGAGTGGTTGAACCAAGCTTAAAACGGCTAGCCAGGCCACCAGGGTCTATAATCTCAAGTTAAGTCTGAAGTTAAGGACGCTGCTAAGTTGGAGAATTTCTGTGGGAGTCTGTGTAGACAAGAGTGTGTATACACGATTCTTGTCTACACAGACTCCCACAGAAATTCTCCAACGACATGTGTGTACATTCTGTATGCAAGGATTGCAGCCAAGTTCCGAAAGCTCTCAGGCAGTGGTTCCAGCCTTAGTATAGCAACACGCAGCATAGTGGCCATCTAACATGAATTTAGGCCACGCAAAATTCAAGGCGAAATAAGAGAGGGTGTCGATTCGCTGGCCCGAACCAGACAGGCTTTAGATGAGTTTTGTCTAGGTACCAGCTTCTATCAACAGAGGACTCAGGCGGCTGAGTGCATGCAAATGCATGCCGCGCATGATGTTGACGGAGTGTAAATCACTGCATACAGTATGTTAACGTATCAATGATCATGATTCAGAAGACTCCAAACTCACATGCATGATCTTTCTAGCTACCCCAAAAAGCCTGGCAGTGAGCTAGCCGGATGTATACTACCATGTGTGCAATTGGAAAAGCTAATGATGTTGTAGTCAGAGGCTCAGGAATCTTGCATGGCCCGCGACCTCCCCGGTTAGGGCACCCCCAACGTACTAGTTAGGGTTTTGAGCTCAAAACCCTCATTGCAGTTGACAGACCCTTGAAACGGGGCCTATGCAATTTGAAACGGGGCCTGCGTGATGACCCAAAAAGCAGCTTCCCGGCTTAGCACTGAAATTCCCAATCGCAAATTGCTCCCAAAGAAGCTGAAAGTCCAGTCGAACCGTGATCGAGGCCCATGCTTGATACGCTAGCAAATGTGTGCCGCAAACATTTTCAGATCACGCGCATAAAGAAGTCGGATGCACGAGTCACAAACGTGTGCACTTATCATGTTAATTCGGTACGGTCTGAGCAGAAGGCGAGCAAAAGTTTCTCCTCGACACACTGGCAATCCAGATCCGGCGTCGGGGCAATTTGTGTATAGGATGTATAGTATGATACACAAAACTTTGTCACACCCACTGCACACATCTATACTATCAAGATTACGACTAGCGGATTAAAATGCATCGAGAACCTCTGAATGTATGACCGAGCTATTTCCATGATCTTCCTCCGTTCAATTCCCTTCTCTTCCTGGAACCCTTATATACCGGGCTCATCTGTTGCGTCCACATCTCACTCTCATCTCGCAGCTTCTGACGTTGCAATGATTCCCGTGGTCATTGCCAGCAGGGGCCTGGAGCTTCTTTCGATCAGTCACGCATGCATTAGTCTCCGTATTAATCTAGCTGAAGCTTGTCGTTGCTCGCCAACTCTGACTTGGGCTGGCCTGCATTCGGGCGATCGGGATTTTGCTGAATCCGTCGACCGCACACATTTAGGCCATCTAGCTGCAGCCTTCAAACTGACTCGTCTGTTCGACTAAATGTCCTGAAATATGCAATATGATGCACGCAGTGTCAACTTGAACCGGCAGATTGCTAACCGGAAGAAGCCACGCTAGAGGGAGAGACACATGCTAGAGTTACAAGGTGCATCTCGATCGTTTAAAAGGATGACCAACCATGCATGATAGCAATTTTCCCTCACACTATTTAGATTATTTGTACAAGCCAGATGTTACAGGCTAGGTATGTTGTGCCTTCAATTGGCTATTCAAGCTCAGTCTCCCCATCTCCTCTTCATCCTTGGTCGGCGTGACCGTCACAATGATCGGCTGCCCCGCACTCTCGAAACGGTCCAGAAACACCCTCATCAATGTCTTTCCCTCGTAGACCGCCTCCCATAACATAGTGCAGTAGTGAATGGGCATGCTACACAGAGAGACTACGATAGACTGCACGAATATGCGTTCGTCGATGTAGATGCGCGTCGCCCTCGAGCTCCCTATGATGTAGAGTCCGGTCTGAAATACAGCTTGTGGCAAGGACTCCAGGAGCAGCTCGACCATCACCCGGGACTCGTGGTAGCGCTCGAAAACGACGATCTCGTCCCCCCACGCCAGATGGACCCCGAACCGCTCCGCCACGGACAGCAGGTCTTGGACGAGGATGCCAACCAGCCCCAAGGGCAGAAGGACGATCGCGAGCAGCCAGGAGTACCGCGCATTCGTGCCTTCGGACTTGAGCCGCTCCTCGCCCAATTCCGGAAGCGGCCACAACCAACGCACCCGCATGCCCTTCCACTTAAGTAAGGGTGTCCTGGCCGACGCCCAAGCCTTGGCCAGCACGTAAGCCCCGAACGCGAAGGGTGCGCCGACGGACGCCAACAACACCCACATCGGCCACGCACCCCACACCTCGCTCAACACCAGGAAGTCTGTGGCAAGGTCCACCACCGGCAGGACTGCCCGAGCGGCTCCCCACAAATAGACGCCACCTTGCCTCAAACTGCAAGAGAGACAGTGCACTCTTTTGTGACTGCTTAATTGTCAACGTCTCAGACTAACTACTTTCTGCTCGCAACACTAGGATACACTAGAACACAGGAGCCCTTCGTGCAACATCAATACCCCCGTGACCAACAAGCATCCAAATATAACGTAGTGGTGTATCAAACGAGCCCCTCGTGCACCACACATCATGGATGACGGACGAGCATTGACTCACATGTGATAGCGGCTCTCGCTCAAGGAGTTTCCGCGGATCCGACGGCGCCACCGAGCCACCACGATGATGGCGAAGGTCGCCAGAACGAGAAGCACGGCAGCCGAGCCGAACACGGAAGCAGCGACCATCTTCGCCTCGGGGTAGCCGCACAGATTGCCCGCCTGGACCCGCGAGAACCCGACCCCCGTGTACGCTCTTCCATTGGGCCCCAGGTCGATCTCGTCCACGAAATTCGGGTCCGTCAAGTTGAAGATCAACCCCTGTTCGTTCTTAAGAAGGTTTCTATTTCGAGGCACCCCATCGGTAACATATTCGACGACGCCGTCAGGAATGTCCCCATTGAGGAAAACCGAAATCTTGCTTAAGCACACTTTCCGCCGCGTGCTGCCAGATAATCTCGCCCTTGTGCTTGCCAAGTTAACGATGCATCCCTTCTCGCAACCTCCCCAAAAACGAATGCTTTCAAGGTAGGTGAGCGGGCCCCTCACGCTTACAAACTTGCACGAGTCCGGCACTAGTGACAAGTCTAGACCTTTTGTTGTCTGATTGTTGATCTCAAAAGTCAAATACAGTGTATTGGTGTCATGGATTGAGGGAGGGGGCGGGCCAGGAAGACTCAGCACCGAAAGGTTCTTCCAGTGCGAGAAGCTGAAGGTATCGAAAGTTGTGTTTGTCGATGAGAGGTCGACGGCCTCAAGCTTGCTTAAAGTGCCAAGCTCCAAAGGGATGGGGCCCGAGAGGTCATTGTTGTTGTTCAGCTCTAGCCAGATAAACTCGGTCAGGTTGCCGAGCTCTTGGGGAATGGGGCCAGAGAGGTCGTTGTTGTGCAGGATGAGCACGGCCAATTTGGTCAGAGAGCCAAGCTCTGGGGGTATGGGACCGGAAAAATTGTTGTTGCTCAGGTCGAGCCCCGTAAGTTTGGTCAGGCTACCGAGCTCTGGAGGGAGTGGACCGAAAAGGTTGTTATTGTAAAGGGAGAGAATGGTGAGCTTAGTTAGGCTGCCAAGCTCTGGGGGAATGGGGCCAGCAAATCTGTTCGAGGAGAGGGAGAGAATGGAAAGCTTGGCAAGATTGCCGACCTCAAGGGGGATGGAGCCCGAAAGATAATTGTTATTGAGAAAGAGGTCAGTAAGACTAGACAGTTTACCCAACTCATTTGGGATGGGGCCCGAGAGCCTGTTAAAAGACAGGTCAAGGTAAGTCAGACTTGTGAGGTTGCCCAATTGCAAGGGGATGGGACCAAAAGGCTATTGTTGGAAAGATCGATGTGCGTAATGACAGGACTACCTAAAGCTGTAGGAATTGGGCCTGACAACTGGTTCTGGAATAGGGAGAGAAACATGAGGTTGGTGAGATTATCAAGCTGCATAGGAATGGGGCCAGAGAGGCCATTAACAGAGAGATTTAAGCACTTAAGATGGGCTAGGTTGCCAAGCTCAAGGGGAATAGAGCCAGACAATTTGTTGAAGGAGAGGTCCAGGTAAGCGAGGTTGGTCAGGTTACTAAGACTAGGAGGAATCTGGCCTGAGAAGGCGTTGCTGGAAAGGTTGAGGTAGGTCAGGTTCACCAGTCTGCTAAGCGCTGTGGGGATGGGGCCGACAAGGTTGCTGTTGGAAAGATCAATCTCTGTCTGATTCCAGAGGGGACCATGGACCAGATTGCCAACATCCTCCATGGTGGCAGGCTGCACTTTGCACGTGAGACTAAACCCCCACAAGATTACCAGAAGTAGCATCCTTGTATCCAGACAAGTTGCAAATCCAGCCATGGTAGATTTCACAAAGGCTACCTGCAAGGCCAATGATTGATGGATGAGAGATGGCATTTAAAGCAATATCTTTTTGGGAGGGAGAGGAAAGAGTGCCTTTTGATAAAGAATACTTTGTACAAAGATATGCAGATCTATAACTAACACTGTGTCTCATTCTTTCGTTGCACCTTGCTTCTTGAAATGGCCTCCTCGCAAATATCATGGGTACATGTGTTTAATCTACGACATCCATCATTTGCTGTACTGTACAGAACATACTAGGCCAACAAACGAGCAAAAAACAAGGTACATGAGTGCATTAGTCATTCACAGCTCAGGATTTATTAAAGCCCTGAAAATTATCATCATCAAGCGCTCTTTGGTTCTCACAGGGAGCAATCCGGAAACAACCCAGTCCAGGAATATTCAGCGCAGCTTTTGCCCTGCAACAAATCTACCATACTCACCTACAGATGCTGGTGCAAGGGCTACCCAAATGACCAGCAGCAAGAATTGGTAGCGGACACCGGACGCTGCCCCTTTGGCCCCCCGGCTTTGCCCATCAAGCACTGCAGCCTGCAGGCTGCAGCATGCAAGCGCCCTTGAAAAGAACTCCCTCTCGTATGAGTCGTAAACCGAGACCGCACAGTGAAATTCGATCTGATATTAACTACGGTACATGAATCAAGCCTATTAAGGGTCAATCAATCAATCAATTTATTTTTTAGTCCCGTAGGAGCCATGGGTGGCTCATGAGACAAGGTCTGAATGTAGTCTCGAGTCCTAAACGCCTCTCTAACAAAGCTAGCAACCCTCTGTTGGTTCTCCTGACCTATAAAATGACGCAGACTAAATGCGGACTGGCCAACAAACAAATCCATGCACCGCTCT
>DF237433.1:0-25697 GCA_000708835.1 Klebsormidium nitens | reverse complement strand
AATCTGTGCTAAAAAGGGTATTAGCGCCATGAAGGGTAACTGGGACGGGTGGGGTTAATTAGGGGGTTAGGGTGGGTATGGGTGCGGAGCTTGCAAACTATGGTTTAGGTTATTAGTTAAGTGTTTCCGTCACCGTTCATGGCGCTTACCTACCCTTCATGCACGAAATCGAGAGTTATGGAAAGTGACTTCTGAATTGCGGTTTGCATGCCACCCGCGTTGGGTTACGCTGAAAAATGGCTTTGACTGCCACGTGAGAGGCCAAACCGGGCACCTATCTTGGCCGGGCTGCACTTTTTTAGTCGTCGAGCACTGATTCAGGGTGCCTTTAGGCCCAAGTGGGCGCCTGCACTCGGGAGTGCATTTGAGATCGACGGCAATTGCCCAAATTGTGCCGCCGTCGCGCTTCGGCGATGCCGCCGGCGTGACGCCTACGCCCACATTCCGGGTAACCGTCGGACGGGGACTGGCGCCCCGTAGAGTACCCAGAGTACCCGGTAGAGAATCGCTTGCCTAGGATACAACTAACCATCTGTTTAACGGCATAAAAAGGGCCAACCACATTGTGCCACGTGTCCCCCTCTTTCGGAGAGACCCGATGCCGCCCGCACGAAGGTCGCCTGTAGGACAACGAACCGGCCGCGAAGCGAGACTTTGGGAGTCACGGTTAATCTCCCGTCCGAAACCTAATTGCAGAGACAGCGCGAGCAGCGCGCGTTAAGGCGGTTGCAAAGAAAAAGCTTCGAAAAACGCATCTGCCATGGAGCGCTTTCGAGAGCATCGATCAAACACGATTTACCACTGATCGTCCTTTCTTTCCTGTGATCCTGCTAGTACGGGTCAGAAAGCCTTGGTACCTGTCCTGTCTACGAGTCCTCGTCATTCAAGGACCATCTCAGGCGCATGCAATCTCCATCCCTGCGAGTATTTTTCTAGACATCAATCATCTCGGCTGGGAAGGGGGCGGGAGATCAGCACTTCTCTCCTCTTTGCATTTTGCTTCCAGATGCTGCCTGGTCTGTCCTAGAGACTGAAGGTAGAGAGAATCGAAATGGATGCTATCCAGGCTGTTGAGTTGCAAGTCGCAAAGGTGAACGAAGAGATTGATGCTCTTTCAACAGAGATTAAGGAAGCAAAAGAGAAGATTGGTCGTGCGGAAGCGGCTGGCAATGAGAGTGAGGTGCAGCGTTGGGAGAAGGAAAAGGATCAGTTGCGGGATAAGGAGAAGCAGCTGCGCAAGGAAAAAGAGCAGCTGCGGGACGAAAAGGCCCGGCTGCTGTCTGCAGGTACGTATCGTTTTGCCAAGCATGTTGACTCTTGTGTTTAGTGGCCTTTGAGATTGTGCAATGCAGGCAGCAGGCAGGTGATTGCATTGGCTCAGAGCGCCTTTCTTCAACCATTACCTGTTGCTCCACCCAATCCGGGACAGGGGAGGAGCGGCTCCAGCCAGCAGATTTGGGATATGTCTCTTGCTTTGGTGTTTGGGTGTTGAAGATAGTGGAAGACTGCTACAAGCCTTGGAGCAGCATCTAGTGATGTTCTCTCAAAGTCAGACATGTGCAATAGCATTCAAGTGTTGCCTGCAGTCGAGCAGAGTGCTGGAGCTTCTGGTTCAAGGTAGACACTGTGGTTCGCACCACCGCAGTCCGAGATTCTTTTTCCTCATGACAACATTCATCTGACGGTAGACCTGTGCAATTGAAGTTGCGCATGCCTACAATAGGGCAGAGTGCCTGAGCTCTCTGGGTCATGGTAGACGCAGTGATGTACACCACCCCTCCGGTTCGTTGGTTTTTATGGGAGCATGGTCCTCCCAAAAGACACCCAGTCAGAAGGCTTTCATCTGTCAACAACAACATTTTCTTGACATAAAACCTGTGCAAGTGCATTTCACCTGCCAGGCCAGGTATTTCATTCTTTCTTTGGGATGATTGTACGTTCTCCCTGATCTGAGCATCCGCCACATAAGATGCCTGGCAGAAGCATGCACTACAACCTCTGCTTGCTGCAAGACATTGCCCGGCGTGTGCGAGTGCACCAATCAGCTTGCTGCTTCTAGCAGGAAGTCAGGCTCATAATGACTATCTGTGCTTGGGTCAGGCGCATGCTCAGATGCTGACGAGCCCGCAAGTTGTGCAGAATCGTGCAACAGCGTTGATTGCAAGGACAGGGCAGGAAGATACTGTCAGCTTGGCCGCTGCGGCTGGATGGAAGCGGAACGCTTGGATTGGCATCTGCGGAAGCCTCTTCTATGGTACTTGACAAATGCTGTTGATCTTGTGCAGCAACCGCTGGGCCAAGTACCTCTGCAGACAGTGAGTACCTGCAGATATTGGATTCTTGGCTGGGCTAGAGCGTCTGTTTGCGCATAGGTTGGCCGTCATCCAGCCGCCTCAAGTTGAGCTGGGCTGCTACACAAAATGGGAGGGTCAGCCTGCTTGTGCAATCCTTGCCTAGAGGCGTCTGCTGGTCTTGGTAAGGTTGCTTGAGATCACCTTACGGTGCAAGTCTGAAGACCCTTCGACTGCACAATCGTGCTTACTGGAAGGAACTTTTCTTTTTTCCTGTGCAGTTTCAGTGCCTCCGCAAGCATTGTCGGACTTCTGGGCGGCTCTGCCGCATGCCGCTTGGTCCGATGATGGAAAGGTCTTGACACTTGCTAAGGGGACCAACTTTCTAGGGAAAGCGAAGCTCGGCAGCCAGTTGTACCTTCGAGCCTGCTATCCATCTTTACAGAGGGAAGTGTCAAGGCTGTTTGCGCAAGAAGATAGCAAGGGGAAGAAAAAGAACGGGGCAGTGGCGATCATCGGCAACCCAGGTGAGAAAAAGGCACATGTTTTTGTCTCTGAGAAGGGGTTTGGGCTATGTTCCGTGAGCTCTTTACTTTCGCCTCTTTTGGAGATTCTGAGGCCGCATCCAGACTGCACAAAGTGTAGCCGAGTATGTTTCCTTGCAGGAATAGGGAAATCTATATTTGGATACCTGCTCCTGTACCAGTGGGCAACTGAAGACCCGCCACCGCCTGTCGTGGTTGTCAAGCGGGGATTCTGTTCAAGGCCGACGCTGCTTACGAAAGACGGATGCTTTCTGCTGGACGAGAAGTCCCTTGCAGATCAGCTGAGCCGGCCCGAAGTGAGGTATGTGTGATTCTGGACGATGTGGTCGCATGTTGAAGCATAATTTGTTTGTATCTGTTGCTCTGCAATTGCTGTATGAGCCCGGTAGAATGTTGCTTCTGGGGTTTCACAACTGGGACAAAATCGATCTAAAAAGCTTCTGCTGATTGCAGGTATCTGGTAGACGGTCTCAACCCGATGGACGTTGGCGACATGCCAGACGGGGCACAGATGGTCCTGGTTACATCCCCGGATCCACGAATTTACAAGGTGAGGCATGCTGGAATTTTGTGGACACCTAAGCAGCAACCTCTCAAGATTTGTACGTTTAAGTTCTTGGACTCGTCAAGGCTTGATCTGACGATCTGCTTGGTGGTTTGTCTTGGAAGCTTATATGCCCTTCTTGTTGTTGGCAGGAGCCCTGGAAAACGGGGGGTTATCGGATGCGCTACATGGACGTGTGGACGTGGGAGGAACTGGAGAGTTGTCAAGCAGGCGTCTTCCCAGATCTCGATCCTGACGAGTCAAAGGTCCGGTACGACAGGTACGGACTTGCAGGTTGCTTATATCTCCATCGAGGAACATTCACATCAGAATATGTCAGGAAAGCTTTTGCTTTTTACTCCTAGGAATCGCATGCTCTCATGGGGTCGATGATACACAGGTCCTTCGAATGCTATTCTTATTTCTTGCGATCTATAATGGACAGGTCCTTTGAATGCTATCCAAAAGTCGCTGATGCTTTGCAAGATCCTCCTGATCCTGCAGATGGGGTGGCATACCGCGGTTTGTTCTAGAGAAGGTGGACTCGGATGCTCAGGCTCTCCTCGAGCAGGCCATCTGCCGCACGTCTCTGAAGGTTCTCGTCGAGTCAGTCGGGTCAGAAGCGGCTCCCAATGAAGCGAGCCATAAATTGCTCCATCTTCGCGTCCGGGAAGACTTCGAGACGACCGTGATGGAGATGGCTTCGGTCTACGTGACCCATAGGGTTGCGTATCAACTTTGGAAGAATGAGAAGGAAAACCTGAGAATGTTCCTGAGCTCATCAGAAGGGGAGGGCTCCGTCGGAGCTCTGAGGGGCAACCTGTGGGAGGGGTTCTGCCACGCCAGACTAATCCAGGGCGGGCGATTTAGGATAAGGGAGCTGTCCGACCCGTTGTTGACCACCTCGATCAAGATTCTTAACCCTCCTCCTGGTGCAGCCCCCTTCATCTTTGACAGTTGGCAAGATATTCAGGGCAAGCAAAACGGGCAGTATTTGAGACCCCGGAGCAGGACAAACGAGTCTGTGGATTCTGCAGTGCAGCCGAACGTCTTGTTCCAGATAACGGTTAGCAAGAGGCACGACCTGAAAGGCGCTGGGTTGAAGAAGGCCATCGAGTTCCTCCAGCAGAACGGGCCCGGGGCTGTTGAGCTTTGCTTTACCCTGCCCTCCGACTCCTTCATGAAGTTCCAGGGATCTGAAATCAAGCAGTGTACTGGGATTGCGGCAGTGAGGAACGCGGTTAAGCAGTTTGCACTTGAAGTCAGCTTTTGAGGAGCCGTGACGCGCCATTCTTTCGCCTCGAGGGTGGTGCTCGGGACATCTGGTTGCTGCACAAGGGCAACGTCAGATGGAACAAATCAATGTGGACATCTTGACTCAGCTCCTGTCTTTGATACAGACTTATTTACAACGTTTGTGGATCCTCCGTGTGCACTATTCCGGCTGTGAGCAGCCTGAATGCCTCACATACCTCACATCTTTATTTGCGAACGGTAGAGGCGGTTTGATAAGCGCACGTACGAGTATGTCAATTCTAACATGTCTCTGAGGGGTGGGCTTTGATCGTTCCGGAGAGTAGTCCGCATGCATATGGGAGCATCTTGCATTTAGCGGGCAGGAGAATGGTGAGCTTGTATGGGTATCAAGTGCAATAAGACGCGTTTTAGAACGAAGGAGCGACACATACTTATACTTCGATGTATGCCTTTAGAAATCTTTGATCGACATGCCAAAGCAGCTCCTTTGATCACCGGAAGTTCCGTCAATGCATGCAACACATTAGACAAGCTACGTGCGAGTCAATGCCGCATGTTAGATGTGCATGAGCATGGCGAGCTTAGCATTCCACATATTCTTGATGCAGTTGACGGTGCGGCAGCCGCAATTTCCTAAAAAATTATGCACCATGCAAACCGATGAAAGGTCAGTAGGGTCGAGCAAAGGAGGACGTTGATCTCATTTTAAAATTTTCTGTAAAGCTGTGGGTCCAAGCTTAGAAAACCGCAACTTGGACTTGTCCGCTGCATTCGAGGCCAAGTTTGGGCGAGGAGGTCAATAATGCGTCCACATATGGCCAAAAATCGCGTATACGTATCGGGCCCTACGCAGCATACGTGGTAAAATGTGCGAGGCGCATATTTCGGCCCTCAAGAATGTCCCACTCGGGAACAGACCCGGTCGGACGGAACCCATAGCGGAATCTCAAGGCCACCGGCAGAAATGGAAGAGGGGGGACACGTGGGCAAATAACAATCTGTTAACGGCATAAAATGGACAACCATACACGTGTCACCCCTTTTCGGCGAGACCCGGTGCCGCACCGCGCCTCGGTCCCCAAAAACGGTCCGGATGGGCAAACCGACCCGCTAACTTGGGGGTGGACGGTCCGACGAATAGCAGACGCCGTGCCGTACGTGGCAGCTGCGTACGTATTTCGGCCCGACTCAGCATTCTTGCCACCTTCCCAGTGTCTCCTTCGGTCCGATACAAATCCTGCCTTTCGGGGCTTGTACGTGGCCTCGGGACCGGACCGAGGGAAAATTCTGGCCTTTCGGGGCTCGTACGTGCGCGCATGAGTGGCCTGGAGACCGGACCGGACCGCAGGAGCTGCCCGTCTGCGAGCCTATAAAATCCAGAATTTCAAATCAAAATCCTCATTCCCAACTTTCCTCATTTCCAACTTCTTAAGATCCAAAAACCACAGGAGCGCCTCGACAGTCCCAGAGTTCTTGAAAACTTCAATATTCCGAATATCAAGCCCGCAGATCAAGGTCTTCATAGACAGCACTGTGTCCATCGAGTGTCGAGTCCATCTACAAGTTCCGCTAAGGTAGACGGCTTGGACGGCTCGGACAGCACTTCCCGCAACTCTCCAAAAAAGTGGTTGAATATCTTGCTTTAGTTGGGCTAGCCACCAAGGGCCTAGTCGCCGTAGTGATAATCTTGTGACCTTGTCTTCCAGCTGTCTAGGGCGGCAAAGTTTTCAATCTTTGGTCTGCATTCGCATGAGAAGCGAGAAGGCATTGAAGAGTTCCGTCATGAGCGATATTCCTCAAGGGTCTGATTTGTAACATTGTTAGAGGAACGGATAAAGCATTGAGAAGAACCCTGTGCTTGAGTGGACTCATGAATGGTGGAGATGGAGCCTTAGTAAATGGCGACCACCCTGCATCAGAGGCTGCGGCGCTCCCAAATTGTGTCATGTCGAAGGAGAAGTTTCAGGGAACAGGTGGTGAAAAAGACCCTGGGCAGGTTATGGTGCATTCTTCTCATGCAACCGTTGCGCAGGTACGTGTTTTGCTACACTCATCTTCTGGGGGCCTACTTTAGAGAAGACCGCTGCCAGTCATGGAGTCTTGAGTTCAGTAGATAAGGTCAGTCCCCCAAGTGCTGCTTGCTTCTTGGTCCACGATGTGGGGCCCAGTGAAGCAGAATACAGCTCCCTTTGCCACCCAGCCAGGTCCCTTCTTTGTAGGTGATTGCACTGCTTTAAAGTTTTTCCTGCCTCGAATACTGGCTACAAATTGTTTGAAGCCCCGGCGCCTCAAGCATCCCTACTTCTGGGTGATTCAAGTTCCAGCGAGCTACTTTTACTAAAATCTCGTTCCACTCAGTGGATTGTGGCTTTCTGTGAAATTTGCAAAGTCTTGTCCACGCTGTCCGCGGTGTCCATGGAGACACTTTCTAAAATAACTTTTGTCTCCATGGACGGCAGTGCTGTCCGGCTCCGCGGTCCTGACTTAAGAATCTACGATCGTTGACAGTGTTTGAAATCCTTTGAGATTTCGAGAGTGTTGTCTTGGCTGTCCGTGCAGTCCACCGAGGCTGTTTCTTTGAATAGAATGGCCGTCTTGATGGACGATGGTGTTGTCTGCCTTGTGAGCCTTGTGGGGTTCACTGCAAAAAGTCGCTTTCAACACGATACTGGCCACAACGTTCAGAATTTTAAAGCTATACCCGAGTTACGACGAATAGCTTGAAGTCTCGAGAAGGTGCAGCGTGCTCTTGCGGTCTGCTGTGTAATCCAGGCCGGCAATTCCTGCAACTTTTTGGTGCCAGCTTTTGGGAATCAAAAAGCGGCAACCTTTCATGCACTTCCTTCATGCAGGACTCCAAAGCCTCGTCGCAACGAGCAGCGTCTTCTGCTAGAAACAGTGACAACCGCCTCCCATCAGTTGAAACTGCCCATGCTCATCGTCGTGCGGACCAGAGAAGAGAGCTTCGAGCAGATCAGATGGTGGGTAATCTTCTTAACGTTTGCTTTGAGATGAGCTTTACTTTTTCAATTAGAGTGGGGGGATCTGCGCCTCAGGTCAGATTGGTTTGAAATCAATGCATCCATGTTGCCAAGCGCTGACAGCAGTGTTGTCCATGGAGAGGCGTCATCTTCTACAGTTTTCGTGTCCATGGACGGCATGGACAGCATGGACAGCGCTTTCAGAATCTTCCAATCTTGTAGTTCTTCTTGTCGACAGTCATGCCGCCAAAGAGACCCACCAAGCGCTGACCGCAGTGCTGTCCATGGAGAGACGCCATCTACTACAGTTTCGTCTCCATGGACGGTTCGGACAGCACTTTGGAAGGAGCTCACAATATCGATTCCGGCCTCGCCGGCCTGCGGACGGGACTGCTGTCCATCTAGAGGAACTCTCAACTACGAATTTGTCTTCATGGACAGCTTGGACGGTTCGGACAGCACTTCGGAAATAGCTCACAATTTCGATTCGGCTTTGCCACCGTCATTGGCCTTGAAAAAGCTAATCATCCGGTGTGATCTGATTTGTGACGATGTGTGCGATTGATGCAGGAAGTTGCGGGCCAGGCGCGGGGCCGAAAACGCAAGCATAGTGGCGAATCAGAGAATGAGGGAGGGGCGACGAGCGAGCAGACGGCAAGTCGGGTTGAAGGAGCACACTCGACTGCCAATATCAAAGTGATGGGGGCAGAGGATGCTAGCGTAAGGATGCATCGTTGCGTGTGTCTATTCGTCGCCGTCTCAGACAATTTTGGAAGCTAAGGAGGATGTGTAAGATATCTTCTAATGAGCGGCTTCAGGGGTAGCTGTGTTCTGCACGCGACAAGCCTTTAGAATCTTGGAAGTCTTCATCGTCCTTGGCCCAGGTGCGCTGGTCTGGACCCTCCAATTTGATAACCTCCACCGATTGGATAGGCCTGTCGTAAACAAACACAATCTGCCCATCTCCAGTCAAGTTGCTCCCAAGGGCCGTGCTTCCATATGTCACATTAAACCCGTTTAAGGAAGGAAATTCGTCAGCCGCGGCGAAAATTTTATGCGACACCCACCTTGCTGTAATGGCATGCCTTCTCGAAAACCTGTTGCAGTTTACCTGTTCGGCTCCGGAAAGCATTGGGCCTTTTGTGACAGGCTGCCTCAGCAATATTACCATTTGGATGCAGGGGCCGGGCAGTTCCGACTCGGCTTCATCAGAGTGCGGTGATAATTGCGAAGGTGCGGACGACGAATCTTCTGAAACGGACGACGAGGAGACGGCATCGGACAAGGAGATGCTGGACGATTGTCCACTGCCGGTTGATTCCGCTCAGAACCATCGTCTCGCGGACCAAGAAAGAGTGATGGGAGCAAGTGCAATGGTGAGTTGAACTTACTCGAGTGCAGCTGAAGGAGCGTCCCTCTTCACTCAATTCCCCTTTATGGACAGCACTTCGGAATAGCTGACGATGTTGACTAGGCCGTCCGCGGACAGGAGTGTTGTCCATCTACAGGGAGTCGCAGTTACAAAGCTGTCTTCTTGGACAGCTTGGACGGCTGGGACAGCACTTTAAAAAAGCAGCTTGCTTTTCGGTTTTGCCGACCAAGGACGGGAGTGCTGTCCATGTAGAGGAAGTCTCATCTACGAACTCGTCTTCATGGACGGCTTGGACGGCTGGGACAGCAGTTTGAGAAAGTAGCTCGCGATTTCGATTTCGCCGACCACGGTTGGGACAACACTTTGAGATTTACCCGTACGTTTGGTTCGGCTTAGCAGTCGTCGGTCGTGGTCACATAGTCAGATGAACTTGTGCGGTAGGCTTTCAACAAGGTTACAATCCTGTGTTTGTTGTGCAGGAGATTGCGGCTCGCGACTTGGTTGCAAAAGGCTATGTGGTATTCACGGCAAACACCAAGTGGAACTCCAAGAAGGGAAAAAAATGCATGGTTCCTCCACGAGATTGGCCGGCATCTACCTTAGCAAATTGCCTGATCAACCGCTACTTCCACCCCTCTGACAACACGCTGCTGATCAACACGGCAGCGTCCGGAATTGTCGTGCTCGACTTTGACGTCGGTGACAGGGGCATGGAGCAGCTAGCATTCTGGGAAACCGAGCACGGCGCGTTTGATGCTCCCCGGGTGCGCACGGGCAGCGGGGGAGTGCACATCTACTTCTCTCATCAGAGAAGTCTCGAGTCGGGGCTGGGCGCGGAGACACCGACCCACTTTGCAAAGCTAGAGCTGAGAGTCGGAGATCCGGAATCTAGAAAGGCGGTTTTGAAGAAGGTGGGAGTCGACATGAGGGGTGTTAGCTCAAACGGCATGATCGCATGCCCCCCGTCGTCATATGAGCGACTCGGTGAGACGGCACGATATTTAGTCGTTGGAGGAGGCGAGCTCCCCCCAGCAAAAGATTTGCCCCCTCTCCCGAATTGGTTGATCGAGATTCTCAACGAGCGGGTGTCGAGGCGTTCTGGGCAACGCTCGAAAGGGCCACCCGAGCTTTCCAGTGCGCCCGTGCCTAGCGCGAGAGCCAATGCGGAATTTGAGGCGCCGGACCTAATGGATCTTGAGCTGCAGCAAGACGTGGTCAAGGCAATGCGAGGCATGCTCAGCAGTTTCGGCGACAACTCCTCTGTCTTCTCGAAGGCGGAGCCGAGCACGGCTGCCGGTTTTGGGGCCGTGATGTACCACTGGCGAAATGATGTGGGAGGGCGGGTGTGTCCGTATGCAGAGGAGGGGGCGCAGCCGCACAGCAGCAACAATTTTGGTCTGCTCAGAAGAGGAACAGAGATCACCTACGTATGCCACAGCCAACGGTGCAAGACTGGCGACAGCAAGCGAAACAAAAAACTCGGGCGTCTTCGCTTCCCGGTGGCCGCAGCTTATTCCGACGCTTCTCCGCTGAACAGCGATCGCGATCGATTGTACGAGAGTCGAGAACTGCTCCCCCTCTGGTTTTTGCGACAGAACCTCTCGGTTTCGGCGGGTAAGCCGTGCTTCAAACAACATTATGACTAGTTGCTATCAAGTCAAAAGATCTAGAGGTTTGTCCAAGTTGGACGGACTTCCAATTGGAAAAACATGACTTCGGCCATTTGGCGGACGAAGTCAAATTCGAGGGACCCCGCCAGTGCGCCCCTCGGTGCCCCCCAGTCACAAGTGCACGAGGTTTGCTTACAACGTCAACCTCTTGAAAGCAGAACTTTCGCGATAATGCAGACCTGAGCCAATATGCGTCTCTTGTGTTAACCTTTCAAGAAAGAATTGAAGAGCTTCGAGATCAAGGACTGTTTTTGAAACGAAAATCTCGAATGCATGACTTGCAATTAGTCGTGCTCGAATCGCCTCCTAGGAAAAGTGTCTCGCCGCGCGTGAATACAGACGTGAGGCTGCCACTCGCCAATCTATTGCTTGCCAATGACAAGTCGAAGACATTTCTTCCAGGTGATGAAGGAGGGGCATTGATCATCGACCGCTTGCAAACGTACACGGGTTTCAAGCTCGTTTTCTGCAACGAAAAGTGGTTTTATTATGACGGATCGGTTTGGGGGGTGGACGTGAATGGACGACTTGCGAGCCAAATTTGCCGCGGAGAGCTCAACAAGATTAGCAAGGCGTATAAAAAGGAGACGGAGAAAGAAAAGGAGAAGAAAAAGGAGGCTGCGTCGGATGCCGACGGCAAGAGTTCGCAAGCGGAGGAGGAGAAAAAGTCTACGAAGGAGAAGCTCGTGAACTTCAACTTCAACGCCAAGATGAGCCAGATCATGACAACTCTGAAAGGGTATTGCTTGGAGACGGCATTTGAAGAGTCGTTGAATACCAACAGAGATGCGCTTCCTCTTCAAAACGGAGTCATACTGCTTAAGAGCGGTATCCTGGTGCCACACCATCCGAAGGTGGGTATTTGAGGCTGCTGTTAACTTTGTTTGAAACTCCACTCGAATTGGCCGGACTTTATTGACTTGGGGGCCGCTTCTTCTTGAGCAAAGCATTTCATAGTGTCTTTTTTGTCAGCAATCATGCACACTGCCAACGTTCTGAAATGTGCTCCTTTTCATGTCCCCGCCACAAGTTCGAATAGCATGTGGCGTTTTTTTGTATGATGACCATAATTACGTTACCAACGGACCCATCTGGATTGCATAGTTGATGCAAATGCTTGAGAGAATTGCAAAGTCCTGCATTGCGTTTGGTTATTGTTCTTTT
The DNA here is from genome assembly GCA_000708835.1 of Klebsormidium nitens. Classification (NCBI taxonomy): domain Eukaryota; kingdom Viridiplantae; phylum Streptophyta; class Klebsormidiophyceae; order Klebsormidiales; family Klebsormidiaceae; genus Klebsormidium; species Klebsormidium nitens. Next base: position 13,873 of record DF237433.1, on the reverse strand, counting down.
CTGTATTGTCTTGCAGTTTTTGTGGTCTTTCAAGCTCCCCGTCTGGTGGCCGTCGACTGGGCTTGCTACGCCGTTGGGCAGAACGGGAGAGTTTCTTCGTCAAATCACGCACACTTCGGAGGCGCTTGCTTATCTCCAGCGCATTCTTGGATACGGCATCACGGGGCACACGTCCAACCAGGTCATGTTGACGATGATCGGCGAGGGCGGAGCGGGAAAGAGCCTTTTGTTGGCTATGCTGAAGCGAGTGATCGGCCCGTTCTACAAGGACGTCTCGAAGGACATGCTTGTGACGTCCAAGGGGCAACGGCCGCTCGGTAAAGGTGCTGCAAATCCAGCGGAAGCAGGTGAGCAACTCACGGTCAGAAATATGTGTGCTAGGATACGAAGCTTCGGTAACGACGATTGCTATTGCGCTTGAAAAAGATTATGCCCAACTGTATATCAACTCGTTGCCGTTCTGTTTCAAGCGCTCAGTGATAGAGCTAGTTTTTGTACGAAGCTCATCTCAAGATAAATGTTTGATCGATTACCAGCGAATCGTGCCTAAGAATGTCTTATTGGTGTGTGCGATATCCGGAAGGTCTTGAACACGTTTGTTTTCCAGGTTTACGAAACATTCGTTTCGCTGTATGCTCGGAGACGGAAGATACGGATGAGTTTTCAGAGGCCAACGTGAAGCGGTTGATCGGAGAGGCCTTTATCACGAGTAGAGCGCTCTACTCGGATTACGTCACATTTGCCACAACTCAGCTGGTAAGTCACCGGTATCTGATGCTGGCGGAGCCGTATCTTCTTTCTGCGGAAAGCTGATGTAATCGTGCTCGGAAAGCTTTCTTTAATATATGAGAACTTTCAAAGAACAACTCTGTTGTTGAAGGCTCTTCGCATTCTCGGCAAGGTCCGCCCATGCTGTCCTCGCCGTCTGTGCCGTCCTTGAAGAGCAATTGGTAGATGGAGACTCGTCTTGATGGACAGCACAGCTGTCCTCTAGGGAGCTCAATGCAGATCTTCGGGGCCGAGACCAGATATGGAGGCTTTTCCCAACTATGCTGTCCTAGCCGTCTGTGCCGTCCGTGAAGAGCATCTTGTAGATGGAGACTCATCTTGGTGGACAGCACAGCTGTCCAGGAGCCTCGATGCAGATCTTCGAGCCAGGACTAGATTTCGAGGGCTTTTTAATTATGCTGTCCTAGCCGTCTGTGTCGTCCATGAAGCGCATTTTGTAGATGGAGCCTCGTCTTGATGGACAGCACAGCTGTCCATGGGCCTCGATGGAGATATTCGGGCCGAGACCAGATTTCGAGGGCTTTCGAATTATGCTGTCCTAGCCGTCTGTGCCGTCCATGGACGTTGACACCTACTCACCACCTTATAAAACTGCCTTCTTCATGAGTGTCAAGAACGCGTTCACGAGCTTATGCACGATATGTTCCATCTGCAGCACATTCTCTGCTCCAACTACCCTCCTCGAGTGAAGACCTGGACGATAGCGCTCAAGCGACGCCTCTTGACGCTTGTATTTCCAATGCGCTTTTTCTATCCGGACGAACCGGGCTACAACCCGGACAACCCATTTCATGGAATCCGGGACCTCGCATTGGAAGACATCTTGAAGGCAGAGCCCGAGAAGCTATTGGTATTTCTGGTGCAAGGTGCCAAGGACTGGTACGCAAGTGGGAAGAAGCTTCTTGACATGCCGGAGAGCAGCAAGGCGTACATGCACTCCTGGGAGCAGGAAAACGATCCGTTCGCGGCTTTCCTTCAGGAGGAAGGCAAAATGAACATCAAGGCTTTCGAGTCCACACGCAGTCTCATGGACGCATATAACAACCCGGACAGGTTGGTCGACGGCGTGAGATTCGGCGACAGCGACGTGCCACAGATCCACAATGATCGGAAGTTCGCGGATCCTTGCAAGAAGAAGGGGCTGGAGGGCCCGGACAAGCCATCCAAGCTAAGATTCGCCAACCCGGGGCACACAGTCCGGGGTTATCGGGGATTCCAGCTCAATACGCCAACAAAAGAGAGTATCGTAGAGAGATAGCATATGTATAGTCTCTCATTGGAGTACGAGTCACGTTTCAATAACTTCTGTATAGCCTCGTTCAACGCCGTTATCAAGCACTTGCTCCGCTGTGTATAAGATCAGATTGACGTCTTGCGCCGAGTATCTGACTTCTTTATATGGAGATCTTATCGCAGCGTCAAGAAAAGTCGTCAGAGAACCTAGAGTGGTTGTCTTTGACACCGGTTCCATAGCACGTGCTAGAATCAGCAACACCCCCCTTCTTAGATCCGCACTTTTAATCGATCGAATGTACAATCCTCGTTCGATCCACATTTCGACACGCTCTGAATCCAAGTCATAACACTTGACCTCATCCAACAAATGACGCATATTGTGACGTCTATCTGTGTATACAAATCGAACAGCGGGCGATCGTTTTTGTTGCATGATCTATATTGTCCTGGGGTAGAAAAGTATCATAATTGTGGAGGACTGATAGGCGACCTGTTACAAGGTCAGTATCCATTTCATGTGCTTAGCAATCAATCCAAGTGTGAAACCTGACACATGCTACAATAGGGTGAGAAACCACGTTGATTTGCCAAACCACGTTGCTTTCGACCACATGAACGTTGGATTTCGGTGACAACACAAGTTGTTCTAGATCCTTGGACGTTGGTCGAATTTTGCTCTGACCAGAATTCCAGTCGGACATGTCAATGACCACTTGTTGTTGATTGGTGACCACATGTTGTTCATGGGTGACTACATGCAACTGCCAGGGGCCATTACAGAATGTTTCTGGACTAGAAAAATTGTTGCGGATGTGTGGATTCAACGGGCGATCAATGATCTTCATGCGCTTTGCAATCAATCACGGGTCTGAACCTGAATGAGGGCTACGGCTGGTCTGCCTGATGACATCGGCAATGTGGTGACCACATGAAGCTGTCGGTAACCACATGAAATTGTTCCGGAACCTAACACATATAGCTTTTAGAACAAGTTCTTACGTTTAAAAAACTTCCGTATATCCTCGTTCGACGCCGTTATCAAGCGCCTTGGACGTGGTTGTTCGCCGCGCTGACCAGAATTTTAGCTCAACATGTCATTGCAGTCACTGACCGTGAGTGTGGTCGGACCACATGTTGTAGATTGGTGACCACATGAAATTGTCAGGGGACATTGCAAAATGTTTCTAGACTAGAATATTGTTGCGGATGTGTGGATTCAACGGACGATCGATAATCTTCATGCGCTTCGCAATCAATCCGACTCTGAACCTGAATGAAGGCTACGGCTGGTTTGGTGACGTCGGTGATCGGTGACCACATGAGATTGTTCCAAAATCTTAAACATATAGCTTCTCATTGGAGAACGAGTTATTATGTTTGAAAAAATTCGTATAACCCTCGTTCAACGCCGTTATCGAGCACCTTGGACGTGGTTGTTCTCCACTCCGACCAGTGTCTTTTTAGCCTGACTTGTCAGTCACTGTCCACATGTTGTAGATTGGTGACCACATGAAATTGTCAGGGGACATTGCAAATTGTTTTTGAACGAATATTGTTTCGGATGTGATAGATTCGACGGACAATCGATGATCTTCATGCACTTTGCAATCAATCCGAGTCTGAACCAAACGAGGGCTACGGCTTGCATGATAACGTTGGTGATCGGTGACCACATGAAGCTGTCGGTGACCACATGGAATTGTTTTTAGATTTAACAGATAAAGCTTCTCATTGAAGAAGGAGTTGTTAAGTTTAAATAACTTCTGTATAATCTCGTTCGACGCCGTTATCAAGCATCTTGGACGTGGTTGTTCCCCCCTCTAACCAAACTCATTTTACCTGACATATCAGTCACTGACTACATGTTGTCGATTGGTGACCACATGAAACTGTCAGGGGCCATCGCAGATCTTTCTGGACTAGAAAAGTTGTTGCGGATGTGTAGTTTCAATGGACGATAGATGATCTTCATGCTCTTTGCAGTCAATCCGATTCTGAACCTGAATCAGAGTTGGAATCGATCGACTCGGCTTTTTTCTTTGCAGCGGGCGTCTTCGTTACGTTTTTCTTTCCCGGCTTGCGAGTCTGAGTGGCTTTCGTCTTCGAACTTTTTGTAGAAGGCTTCGTACGTTCGATTTCTTCGATTGCCATCTTCGTGGGAGTGCTTTGAAAGGTACCCTCGAATGGCATGTCTGTTGGACGGTTGCTTTTCTTGACCGGGCCAATCTCGACGGAGTAACCGTACTTCTTCTTTGCTGAAGCTCTTGTGGTCTCCTGGATCATTACTACCACCCTCTGTGGTAGCGAAGCCTTTTTATCTTGCAGGCATTTTTGAGTTCGAAACAGCTGGGACCCCGCACGCGCCCCCGCTTGAGACACGCGGCCCTTCGTAGCATCGATCTCAAGCCTTGTATCTTTCAACAGAGCGAGCGCGTCGTTGCCTTTTGAATCGAAGGCAGCAACGACTCGAAAGCTTCTTTTTGTGGATTCCATATCGTGGCCGCCTAGTGCACTTATGACGATAGGAATAGAAAAAAAGAAAACCTGCCCCCTGATGCATTTTTTTTTGGAGCATGGATGAAGCGCAAGCGGATAGGCCTCAAAAAAGTGTCATGTGCCATTGAAATAAGTAGTTATTGTCTTGACAAAACTCGAGATTTCTCAACATTTTTTGACCCCCCGCTAGCAGTTTTCAGAGTATAAATGATTGAGAGAGTTTTTGATGACACTTTATTCTGACAGAGCTTGTTGAAATAAGCTCTTGCAAGACGTGAAGACATTCGAAGTTTATTTTCTTACAATGAGTCAGGTACGGATAAGTATGGATAGTCTGAGGAGGATCTTGGTTGATGGGATTCGAACGGAGAGCTCCACAGAGCAGTATTTGAAGGGGATTCAGCTCCTCTATAACATGTGTTTCGAAGACAAGATGCCCGAGGATCCCTCGTGGATAAGGAGCAGGGCCCAGAAGATCGTTGCAAGTGTACTAGAGCGCTACGACAATCCTGGTAGCCGACGAACTCGCCTAGCCCCATTCCTCACGATCTGTCGTAAGCTTGGGTATGGAGATGCTTATCAAACATACTATGCACCATTCAAGAAGGAGAACAAGGCTCTCAAGGAGTTTACACAACGCAGATTGGAAGAGGCAACAAGCAACGAGGACTCCGAGATGACCGTTAAAGAGACCGAAGCCTTTGGAAAGAAGCTATCCCGCAAAGTGAGAGAGTTGAGCCTGGAAGATTTGGGACGCGATCTGACTTCAAAAGAAGTGAAGGTCGTCATGTGGCATCTGATCCTTGAATGGTTCATGCTTCTGGACCCCGAGCATCGTCGCCGGATAAAAATGCACGACCTTCCAATCGTGCTTAAAGGGGAACGGGGTCTCAAGGGTGCCAGCTACCTGCTACAAACTTCACGACGGAAAGGAGCATACGAACTCGTCTTCGAAGACGGAGATCGAATCCCTTTGTCAAAGATGCTCAGCAAATATATCCATCGAACACTCCAATTGATACCGCGAGATCACTTGTTAACCTCGATCAGTCAGCCGCAAACGGTGATGTCTCCAAGTAATTGGTCGAATTTTATGAGCAAGATTCACTACAACGGAAAATACTTCAATCCCAACAGGTTGTGACCCGGGATGGTGTGTATCTTACAAAAGATATCTATGAGGATGAGTATTAATAAGCCGCTTCATTGCGGATGATGGATGCCAATTTCGAGGCTAAGGTGTGGAGAAAGCTAAAGGCCCAAGGTCCCGAAAAGGTTTTGCGTGGAGCTCCCCACAACCGGTCGGATTCTACGGTGTCTGTGTACATTAGACAGCTCAAGACCGTTTACGCAGCAGGAGATTTCGGACCCGACATCATGCAAGATCTCGATTGGATCGATGACCACGAGCAGGTGATAGCGACCATAGAGAGTCTTACATCGCGTGATGGCAAACTACTCAAGTCCCTCACAAAGAGCAATTACGCAGCTCCGTTCACTATTCTTGCTTCCGGAGAGGCGCAAGCAGCATACTCGAAGTATATGCAGAAAATGAAGCCAACCGAGGAAGAGCTCGATCGATCCATGCAGAGGAAAACGCCAAAGGAGGTGGAGAACTGGATACCCTGGAGTGAGCTGCTGGAAAAGAGATCCGAACTCGATGATCAGATTATTCATTGCGTGGTGCCAAAATTCTGTCGAAAGGAAAGGTTGTCTCGCCACGATAAGCAGCTCGTGATGGATCATCTCATCTTGGCGCTATACACTATGCCGCTGGGACCGTTGAGAAATGAATACGCCGAATGCGTCTTCTTTATAAAGGAATCCAAGAACGATCGTGTTGAGGTAAAACCTGGTGATGTTAACGTCGTCGAGCTGAATGACGATCCTAGGCGGTGCTTTTTCCATATCGGTAGACACAAGACTCTTTAGAAGGATGGCGTAAGACGGCTTGAAATTCCGAAGGACCTCGTGATGGTCATTCTCCGCTCTTTCAATCTGATCCCGAGAAAACACTTGATCCTCAAAAGGCATTACCTGGTTTGGCTTGATGAGCCAATATCGAATTTCACAGTAGTTCTAAACGACCTCGGCCAGAGGCACTTTGGCAAAAACCTCAGTTGTACTCTTCTTCGACATATCTCCCATACCGAGCACAGTCCAAAGCTGATGTCCCGCGGTGAAGTAAGAGCAAAGGCACAATACATGGGTCATTCAATGAGGACGGCAGACGAACTCTACAACAGACGATACGAATGAGCTGGGCCGGATTCTTACCTTGCACACATTGTGTGCGTTCTATAGGAGAGAAATTTTCTACTCAATGACTATCAGGAGGCATCATTGCATCCGAGCTATGGAGTCGACAAACCATAATCACGGGTCAAGTGCGTGTGCTGCATGCTTGGAGGCATCGATTTTCAAGGATGAACATCAGGCGAAGAAACGAGTGTACTCCAAAAGTTATTATCAGGTACACAAGGACGAAATCCTATTGAAAAAAGCTCTCGAACGAATTGCAAAAGGAAGCAAACTAAGCAAACGTACGATGGATCGGCTGCACGAAGCACAGATTGGGAACTCGTGGATCCAATCGTACTAGATTCCAAAGACATATAACGGTGGATGTTGGATGTAAATGCATTACGCCCCAACGTGTGTCGCGTTCGAGGTCGAGCAAAATTTTCTGGGGTAGAAAACATAGGAGGGCGTCGGACCTTCCCGGTCCTTGGACCAGATAGAAGCATGGCGACGAGCTCGATGGCTGACGTCTTTGAGGCATATGCACAGCAAGGGCTGTATGCGATACCCGCAAAAGTCGGAGTAACGGATGACGGATCAAAGAGCATCAAGGGGACGATGCCGCATTCCCAAGGCGATTGGGCCATTAGGTCGCCATCCGATTGGAGAGCCGCGCAAAGTCGAATCAAGGAATTTATCGAAGATAAACAGTATAACTTCGTTGCCATCAAGACCGGGGCCATCTCGGATATTTTCGTACTCGACGTTGATAATCGAGACAAACCCGATGATGATTTTTTAGCCGGCATGCCTCTTTGGAAGGGATTAGTTGCGGAGCATGGGGAACCGGACACGTTGAGAGCAACGACTGCAAGCGGAGGTTTTCATTACTATTTCTCTTATGGCGGATCCCTGAAAGAAGGGCTTCAATCGGGTAAATGTTTTGCCGGAGTTGATTACAAAGGCCACTTTTACGGTATTGATGGGCGCGGAGAAGGAGGGATAGCATTGGCTCCCCCGGGCTCTGACGATGTTGGGCTGAAATACACATGGTGCACGCAACCCTTGAGAACGAATATCAGACCAGCTCCATCATGGGTTATCAAGTTCCTCAACGATTCAGCACGAAGATCGAAGAATGGAAGTCTTGCGTCGACTTGCAACCCAGTCCACGGACTAGAGGTAGGTGGTTCCGAATCAGACCAAACAGAGGAGCTTGGCAAAGTAAGCATTGTTGGTAATAATATGTACCTAGAAGAGGATCGTAATATCTCACATGAGACACAACCAGTCGAGCATGCAAAAATCGTTGATGCAATGATAAAATTGTTGCGAGACGCTAACCTCGATGAAAATGTGCGATATTCTGGAAATGTGTCCTTTCAAGGTTCGTATGGCATGCTCTATCCATTTATCTGTGAGGGCCCACGAACTTGCATACACGGGCATCGGCACAATGGTAGTAATAATATGACCCTTGTGAAGCGCGGATGGACCATCTTCTATCGATGCTTTGGTTCCGAATGTACGGATAAACCTCTTGTGGAGCTTGGCAACATCGGACTTCCAATATCCTTGCTTGATGCCAACCCTTTGAGATTGCATCCCATACACGACAAAAGTATGTTTCCAAACAACTCGAGAAAGTTGTCAGAGTCCGCGCTCGAAGCATAACTCAATCTGATCAAGCGTAATGTGACCCAGCGATATCGTGGAATGGCAGCAATATTCTCGGCTATGTATCTCGTTAACGGACGCATTATCGCTGAGGGAAAATCTTTTCAGTATTGGAACGGACACCGCTGGATAATTGATAATGCATACCACGTACAAAGCGTCTTCAGCACCCACATGTCTCGCATCCTGACCTGGTATTCGAATCAAAGATCGAGCGCCTTCAAGCAAGCAATCTATAAACAGATGAACAAGCCAATGACCCTTGACTCGGTACTCCCAGAATGGGCATCCAACCCGATATCCGACGAAGAAAGAAAAATATGTGACGAAGCATGGAGGATAGTCAACAAAACGCATCCGTTTCCGGAAAGGAAAGATCTAGTCGACTTGACGCGGAGATCCGAGGTTCGAGTGTGCCTCGAGTTTGTCATCAATTCATTGCAAGCTCCTGAAAGCCTGAGTGAGCTGATGGATATCGCCAACCCGTGCTTGTTTGCATGCGTCAACGGCGTCATTGATACCGAAACTGGAAAGTTGCTCGCTTTCCATCCCGCGCAGTTGTGTTCACGTGCATCCAAGGCGGCTTTTCGCGGCTTGCCAAAAGGCGGTAGCCGATTCGAGAAATTTCTGCTCGATTGCTTCAACGACGACAGAGAAGTGCTCGATTGGTATCAACTTTTCTGCGGATATTGTATGACTGCAGACACGAGCGAGCAATTATTCTTGATCAAGCAAGGCAATGGAGCTAACGGAAAGTCTTTGACAAAACTAGCAAACTTCGAGGTTCTGGGAAGCTATGCTGTTCTTATGTCTGAGGACTGCATCATCGAGGCGGGAAAGCGGTCGGCTGGATCAGCTTCGAGCCATATAATGGCCCTTCGAGGTGGGAGGCTTGGAGAGATGGATGAGTCCGGCGAAAAGGCGGTCTTGAACGAAGCCGCGATAAAAGCCTGGTCTGGATCGGGAACGGCTACAGGGCGCGGATTGCATAGCAAACAGGAGACTTTCAAAATCAGTATTAAGACCGTCCTCAATACCAATTACCGGCCCGTTCTTCAAAACGTAACCTATTGTGTTACGCGACGCTTGGCCCTTCTGCCGATGCTGGTCACATTCTTACCTCCCGAAAAGCTTGATCCAAGCAAGCCACGCCAGAAGCTCATGGATTCTACACTTGAAGCGTATCTAAAGAGTGAACAGGGTCGAGATGAAGGCCTGTCATGGTATACAGAAGGAGCAAAACGTTATCACGAGCTCAAGCGTGCAAATCCAAGGAGTCTCCCATTGATGCGCCGTCCTCGTGTCATGGAGGACGCTGTCAAAGCCTATATCAATGATTCCGACATTGCAAGACGGTGGATCGTAGACTGCCTCGAATTCGAAGACATCAACCCAGGGACAAAGCCGACCTGGCACTTAGCGGTTGGTGAACGGCTTGGGGAAGCGTTTCGGGCTTGGCTTAAGGAAGAGGATCTGACCAGCTCGTTGTCGGCAACGAGGCTTAAGAAACGTATTCTAGAGTTTGCCGAAGGCGCTAACCGTTTGGTTTTTGATGGTCGATTCACGGATAGTCAGGTACAGTCCCAAGGCCAATTCAAGGGCCTTTCAGGGGTTCGACTGAAATCCGGCTGCGAGTATGATGATTGTGATTAGAGGAGGGCCGTAAGGACGAGCTTTCAAGACCGAGACAGGTTTGTGGCCTTACATTCACGTAGATTGACATAAGCGCACCACTTACACCATGGTCGATCGTCTGATGCAGAATGACCCGGCCATTGTTTGTTGCTTTTGTTTGAGTGGTTGTATAGAGTCGTGCATTTTTAAAGACCAAAAGTCTAAAAGTCCAAGATTCTAGAAATATTTTATTTCAGAATTCATCATAGACTATGATTGCTATAATCAGAAAGATATGAAAACCCGGTCTTCTAGCCTTTTGGTCTGCAGCTTAAGTGCATCTTCGACACAGGAGATGGATCGTTTTCATGCTCCATCTCTATGCATATGAGCTATGGAGTAAGGATTTTGTACATGGCCGTGCATGGATATTACAGACCAGAAGTCTAGAAGACCAGAATTCTAAAAATAATTGATTTCAAAGATTCTATGCTCTATCTGATTGCTATAATCAAAAAGTTATGTATATCCGGTCATCTGGGCTTCTGGTCTGCGCCACATCATATGTGCAGAGTACCGTGTGATGTTGCTGCACAAGCCCTCCGATTGCACCGGATTTCCAATTTCCATGCTCATGAATGGGTTGCCGCCACCGGCACCTCGAACGCTCAAATTTTCTTGGCTGAGTTCTTCGACAACTGCCCGTTCATGTCAATGCTTGCGAGAAAAGGTGCCGAGGTGCCAATGGTGCCAGGTGTTCTGAAGCATGTAGAGCAATCATGCTACATATACTCCATTGCTAAGTGTATGTAAAAGGTGCTAGAGGTGTCCTGCTAGGTTCCTTTCCTTTTCCTCCCCACGCATGAACGAAAAGAAGAGCATCAAACACGCTCGCTGAAAGCTCAATAATAAACGCGTTCTATCAACTGTTCAAGAGGGCTGCCTGTACGGCTGGGGTCCAACGGTCTACCCTTCCTGCTATCCGAGACTTAGGGTCATCGACTCTCCTTAGCTTCGAGTTTCGCCCACCGACAACGTTAGCTAGAATGACCAAAAACGTATCTAGACTAGAGAACCATGCTAACACTTTGAATCGGATAAGATAGGAGTTGCAGCTCTCGACGGCAGACGTGTTGACCCAGCGCACGGCGTCGTAGTAATCTGTTGGAAGGAGACATAAGCGAGGTTGACAAGTGGATCGAAGGCATGAGGCTTGCCCTGATCAAGGTATGCTGCACACAATCAAGTTGCTCAAGCCACTCATTTCGCGAGATCTGACTTCCATGTCCAAGTACTCACCCGGATTGAACCCCGGCCCACACTTATGCGCCTCAGCATCGGTCCGTTGGAAGTGGAATCTGCAGGGGAAACGAAATCATGAAGCTGAGTGCCAGCTGCCATTCAAAGCTGCTTTCGAGATTGTTTCCCTGGTCCTCCTAACCAAAAGTTCTCAGCCCTTCGACCTGCCGTCCCCTGTGCAGTCTGCCACATGTGGCAAGCAATTGGTGCCTGGGTGCCCTGATGATTCGGTCGGACCTCAACCGTCCTGCCTTCGAGTCACTTGCATTTAAATCAGGATGGAAAGGCAGCGCAAGACTTCGCTCACCTGTCAACCAGAAAGCGGACATCAGCAAAGAAGGCCGGCTCGCGTCTCATGCAATACGCCTGTAGCTTGCATGCGTTGTCATAGATAAGGAAGTCAGGGAGGTCCCGTCGGCGGACGCGCGTGTAGAGCACGGTGAACGGGTCTCGAGGGGACTCGCCCCGCAACATGACATGGAACCCGTAAATGACCCTGTGGGGACAGCAGAACACAAAACCGCCCTTGGTGTGCTGCTGCATTCGCTTTGCAGACTTCACGCTGCTCTTAGCAGCAATCTCAGCATCGAACTCGCCCACCGTGAGGCCGCTTCGGCAGCGATGTTCTTCTCGGCGATCAACGGACCTCCCAAGCTCGTCCTCGAATGGCTTGTACTGGGGGAGAGGCTGCTTTTGCTCCCAGCCCGGCAGGGGATAGCAGCCCAGCTTGCGTTGCTCTTTACAGAACGGGTGGTCGGAAGGAAGGGCGTGAGGTTCAGAGCCGTCGGCCTCGAGCCCCAACCTGTCTCGCAGAAGTTGGAGCTCCGCCTGGGAAAGAGGGTACTGCTGTGGGGCTGGAGGGGTTAGGCTTTCGATTCCGGGCAGCAGGTCGTTGGCACGTGCCTCCCAAAAGCGGAACACTTCTAGCTGCTCAGCGTTTGGGACGTTTTGCTGCGTTCGAAACGCTCTGGCCAGCCTCACGCAGTAGTCAAGCCCTTCGATGGCCGAGAGGGCCCACCCCGCTCGCCCAATTCCCAGGCCGCACGCTCCGCGGCCAAACAAAGTCAGCCGATACAGGTGGTGCAGAGCGGGCATGAAGAAGTCCGGGTAGACATCACCGTAGTGGTCGAGCAGGCGCCGCAAGACTGGCGCATGCTCAGCCAAGGTGGCTTTGTCTTCGCCGTTTGCTGCGCCCCCGAGGAGGAGCTTTCGCACGACAGCCAGCGCCCGTCCGTGCTGAATGAGATTCGAATCGTCCGAGACGGAGAGAGGGGTGCCCAGCCCATAGAGCAGCTCGGACCACTTGCCGGGGCAGCGCGGGGGCCAGCGCAAGTTCTCACGCATCGCCTCTCGCTCAATCCCATCAAGGAGCTCGAGCACGGCTTCGTTCTTTGAGCGGATCTGCCCAACCTGCTCCGTCAAGATCCGCCGCCTCCAGTGAAGGAGAATGGGGTCTGCATCAGCATCAGCTGGGTCTGCCACGAAGCCGGCCACCACTTCGACGTCAGCCCGCTCCAGCGCAACCTGCATTAGCACAATGAATCGTTAGCACCTAGCGCAATCTCAGTCAAAAACTTGCTCTGGTGTGCCACGTCAGCTTCAGACGTCAGCTTTCTATGTTTGAAGACCAGCCCAGTTTTGATTGATCCAAGATGCGCGCCACCCCCGCAATCTGCCCGCTCCTGAGCAAGTTGAGCAAGGTGGGCGTGATGCACCGGGCTAGCCTAGTCAAAACTCGCCGACTTCTTCACAAGGGAGAACATGCAACTTCTGACTGATGCGCCATCACGCGACCGCTTGCCGCTTAATAGCTTACAAGCAACTCCACGTACTCCTTTTGAGCGAGGGGCTTCCCAAGGTCGGGGTCCTTTGGATGATGTCCACTGAACCGCGCAAGCAGCGTCCGCAGCTCAGGCTGGATCACAAGACGCCGCTTCATCCCCCGCCCCTCGAGAGACGCAGCGCAGAAGTTGACGCCCGCCTCCATGGTCTTCTCTACGTTGACCCCAGCAGAATCCTGGCTCGGCGCTGTGAATGGGCGCACAGCCGCCGCGCTGGTGCCTGCCAACCCTCCTTTCTGGCGCCCGCCGTCGGCGCAAGCCAGACCAGCGATGCCGTCGCACAGAAGTACCTGTCAAGAACAAGAATGCGGATCGGACCTGTGCGCTGCAAGAGCGTTGAGTGCAACAAAATCTCAATTTCGAGCAGCCTTGACTGCCTTGCAGGAGGTTGCAGTCCTCCACCGAGAGGATTTAAAGTTCTTGATGTCCGTGACTTCAAATTCACAAAATCTAACGTGGAGAAAGACCAGGATGCGCACTCTCGATGGGCTCTCCCTCATCTTCCTGTTGAGTACAGCGCTCAGTATCAAAACTCCGCACCAAGCAATGCCTTTGAGCAAGCAAAAGCTTGGACACTTGAGCAAGGGAACTGACCTTTGGATGCAGCCCGCAGATGCTGCAACACTCCAGGATGGATCGTCCACACAGTCGGAAGAAACTCAGGCTAGCCTTGCGCCAAG
>DF237434.1:56834-70543 GCA_000708835.1 Klebsormidium nitens | reverse complement strand
TGAGCTGACGGTGAGCTCAAGTCTAGGTTCCGTGAAGCCTGTTCCACAGAACGAGCGCAGCATTGCACAGCCAGCCCTGCAAAAACGTAGAAAGAGCGCACATTCTCTCCTCACAGGCAGATTATTCCAACGCGCAGTCCAGCTGGTCCGTTTTCCTCTTCAATTTAAGATCTGCAGCGATGGCCACTGCAGCACAAGTGACCATTGGGTCTGTTCTGAGCAGCTTCTCTAGCTCGACGGCAATTCAAGAGAGGCACTTCTCAGCTAAGCATGCCCTTCCCAGCCAACTCCTAGGTTCTTCATTGCAGGCTTCTTCAAAAGCTCTCCCAAAAGGTCGTGCATGCAGGAAAAGCTTTGTGATTGCAGCCAGCGCAATTGAGGGCCCTAGCACAGCAACAGCCGGAGGCAGCGGGCGCGAATTCGAGAGCGCGCCAAAGCAACAGGGGGACGTTTCCGCTGCTTCACACAGCGGCTACCAGAACAATCCGAAGGAGGTCACAAGCACCAAGCAGACCCCCACCTCTAGTTCCGAGCAGAAGCACAGTGAGTACAATGAGGGGGATGCGGTGAAAGTTCCCGTAGACTCTGAGCAGAAGCATGCAGGATATGAGAACGAGGCGGAAGATGCTCATGCAGAAAAGGGGGGGGCACAGGGACATGCCGCCTACAAGGAGGGTGAAACAAAGGATCCCCAGGGGGGGCAAGCGGCTCAGTCGCATGCAGGGTATGAGAACCCCCCCAGACAGGCTGGCGGCGCTTCAAAACAGGGGCACAGCAAACATCAAGCCTCAGGGGGCGGGAATATGAGCACAGTTTCTGACCTTTTGAGGGTGTCTGGTGTGAACAGCCCCGCGGGGTCCAGGTTTGGAGGCACTGGCTCCCAAAGGGGCACCACATTGTCAAAGGGGGTGGGGAGAACTAGAGTGGTGGCAAGTGCGGCTGGGTCGGCGGTGGCGGCCTCTAGCCAGAAGCAGAGCCACGCAATCAAAGCGCCTGCGACGGTGTTTGTGGCGGGGGCAACAGGGGCTACCGGACAGAAAGTGAGCTGGACACTGGGAAATTCAATTTACACGCACAGCTTGAGTTTGTTTCAAGTTTGTCCTTGTAGTTGTTGGGAATGCTGACTTTTTCGTGGCAGTATGAAGGACGGGGGGACCTTGAATAACACTCAGATTTCTTCAATGCAACTTCTCTTTTGTAGGGCAATCAGCTATATTCCAGCCATATTAAAGTCAAACGACGAGTAGGAGAAATTTCCTTCTACCCAGCCTCTCCTTGTGTCAGGATTTTGAGACTGCGCAAGAGTTCATTGATTTGTGAGAGGAGTGGTCTAAGGATCAAAAGATGGATCTGAGTATGAGGTTTCACCTAGATAAGGGAGACTTTTCCAGCTAATTGCATATTGTTATGGTCAGACCTCTTTTTCCATTCTCGCCGCAGCACTCAACGTTGCTGCGAAGGCGACCACTTCAGCAGAGTGGCACTTACATTCAGTTCCAAAAACTTGGAACATGTAACCCCAATCAACCTGTAAGCTGAAGTTGACGGCTAGTATGAAACTGTGCCTCTGCACCGCAGGTCGTGAAGGCTCTTCTGGCCCGCGGTCTCCGCGTTAAGGCGGGGGTGAGGAATGTTAACAGCGCTCGGGAGAAGCTCGGGCCCCCCAAGGACAAAGGTGACCATTTGGAGGTAAGCGGACGAAGAAAAGGGGCAGTGGAAGGGGCAATCCAAAGGGTCGATAAGGAAGAGAAAAGGTGGCACAAAAAGAAGGGATAAAAAGGGCAGTGCGTTTGAATCCCCACATTGGGCACAAAAAGCTGAGGGAGCTTCTGTGTAGGGGCGTGTTTATCGTAATTGTGAATTGTCAGAGGTTTTCTTTGTGAATGTGGACAGGTTGCGTACCTGAGCTGGTAGATTTTGCACAGATGCGCCCAGATGAATCCAACATGCAGTAAGGATTGCATACAAACATATGCTAGGTCGCCAAGAAAACCTCAAAAGTCTTGGGTGACTCGTAAAGTCAGCTGCCTGGTAAGCATACGAGTAAAATGCCCGTTCGAGTGCACCCCAAGGTGTTTTCTGCTTTGAGTGGCAGCTAATAGAGGCAATCTTTGCGACCAAGTAGCGTTTGGGCAAACTTTGCTGTCGATCCTCCGAAGTCACGCATTACGGTTCCTTGACGAGCTCTTCCCGACTAGTCTGTTTATGACTCTTTTCAAGTGATGTCAAGCGGAAGCAACAGTGTCCTAACCCAACACAAACACCAGAACTTCCAGCCCCTTGACCAATGAGGACGGGTGGGGTTAATATCGTGATTAGGGTGGGTTCGGGTGCGGAGCGAGTCAACTAGTGCGTAGTATTTTAGTCTTGGTTAATCAGAAGAATCCTCTTCGTGACTACTATTTGATCCTTGTAAGTCTTCAAGTTGTATTCTATCTTTGCTGTAGTTTAATCGAAGATGATTTCTATGTTGTAACAGCTGGTGGAAGCCAACATCACTGACGGAGTAGATGCTCTTGCGTCTGCTATCAAGGGGTGCGATGCGGTTGTGTCGGCGCTTGGCGCCCGCCCGTCGTTCAACTTCAAACAGCCCTGGGTGGTGAGCACTCGGCTTCTTCTTTGTACTCTTCTTGCGTACATCTTTTGTGAGATGTTAGGGATTTTCTTCTCTCTTGGTGAAAGTTATTCGATGCTTGCAGCGCTCAACGAGCACTCTTTTTGTGCCAATCGATCTATGGTGGTTGAAAGGAACACACACGCCCAGATATGTTTTGAAAGTCTTCGATGTTTTTGAGGCTTATCTTGGCGCCGGCTTTTGCAACATCAAGCGACACAGTCAACGAGGCCTCAGCTCGAAATGGTTTGCAAATACATTCCGTGCGAAGTAGCTCCGTTAACCTACCAACGGACACCCAACGAGCTGGCGAAGCATTGACGAAAGAACGACAGTGCATCTTTGCCTCGCAAGAAACTTTCTGGTGAAATTCCCCGTTGATTATTGTCAAAGCAACTTCAAAATATTTCCAAAGCGGCCATCGATTGCGATCAATGCGCCCTACTGTAGAATAACGTCAAGTGCTGATGCGTGATTAGTCCTTGACACCGTTTCCTCTGGCCCAGATTGACTACCAAGCCAACGTCGATTTGGCGGAGGCCTGCAAGAAAGTTGGTGTCAAGAAGCTCGTGGTAGTGTCAGCGCTGCTGACCAACGGGGCCAAGCTGGGGCAGTTTCTTAATCCGGCGTTTATCTTCCTTAACCTCTTCGGTGAGGCTAACCACCTCTGTCCAAACCCGGCGTTAATCGTCTTCGGAGTTTCGTAAAGGAGATCAAGCGTCCTCTCCGAGTTAGCGTCTTCTGTTAGGCAGTAAAATTCTGGGATTTGGCAGACGTTGCATTCGGTTGTACCTTCTAGAGACGTTTTGAATCTTGACCCAAGGCAGATGGAGGAAGCAAGGAAGAGGGTAGAACTCGAGCAGTGGAGAGAGGGTGGATTGAAAGCGGTTCAAAACAAGGAACGAATTTGGGTTGAGTCAAGTAAAGAGAGACGAGAAAAGTCTTGTTTGGTTCCGTATAACCGGAGTGTAGAGTCCAAGAGTCAAAGCCACTTCTAACCCGCCTTGTTTCAGTCCTCCTTTTCTGATCTTCAAAAATAGTCTTTGCCCAACATGCAAACCACAGAGTTAACCTTTGCTGAGCTACTGGCGCCTATTCTCTCGATTGTTGCTTCAAAGTTCCGATGACTTCTGCAGCAAGGAGCTGCTTCTGTATTCTACGGTTCGGTGTCAAGTCTACATTACGTGCTATTGACTGATCTTCCTAGCACTACTTCTCTCCTCTCACTCAGTCGTACTTGTATCTCACAGCTCTTATGACCTGTAAGACTCAGAATAAGAGCACATATGCAGGCTTGACCCTGGTTGCCAAGCACCGGGCAGAGGAGCACATCTGGAACACCGATCTGGACTACACCATTGTGCGGCCCGGGGGTTTGGACCGGGCGGAGCCTGGGAGTATCGTACTGGGAAAAGAAGACACCATCTTCGGGGGGGCCGTGCCGCGGGAACAGGTCAGCGTGACGTCACGATTTTGGTTCTCTTTCAAAAGCAAGACGTGAAATGCCCGTCTCACTCAGTTACATCTGTTTGCTTTGGGCTTGAATTTTTGTTTGGACTGAGGAAGATATGACCGTTTGAGTGCTCAGGGTGCCCTTTTTGAGGACGCATATCAAGAGAGCACTGCGGCTTGTCCGTTCAGCGTTGGTTCTCTCCTTTTCGCGCAGAGAATGCTTGTCGTTTGCTTGCTTCTACCACACCCCTCCGTCAGAGACGAACACTCAGAGAGTGGTGTGCCTGTGCTGGGCCTCTCCCGTATGCTGCATCGGCAAGCTTCTGCCGACAGTTTCCGGCGCAAACACCGCCACGTAATGCGTGGCTCTACAGGCCCGCACGACCTTTTGCAAGGCAACGATAGATTGTAATCCTCGAACTATGCACTTCGTTCCATAGAATCAAAGTAGAACTTGAGTGCTCGGCTTCGAGTTTTAGTCGAAGGCCGTGTTTTCAACAGCATTGTCTCTATTACCGCAGGTCGCCGAGGTTGCCGCGGAGGCCCTGCTGTTGCCCGAGGCCTCGTACAAGGTGGTCGAAGTCATTTCCAAGCAGGACGCGCCGCCCAAAAAGCTGCAGGACCTTTTCGCCGCGGTTCCCAGCGTGCCTCACTAGGCTGCCACGTGTCGGGTCCGGGTTGGTCACAGTCTCGTAGCGCCACGCTTTGAACGTCGCAAAGAGGGCAATAAAACAAGAAAGTGTGCTAGACCGTAGTCGAGCTTTGTTACTTACTTCATGCGACTAGTCTGTAGGTAGGGGCACGCGTATGCGTACGTAGTCGCAATTGTGTTGTACAGTAAGAGGGGCTCCTGCCTGAGTGTTTGAGCCGCGATGAGAGGGTTGTGTGTTGCTTGGGAAAAAAGCGTAGTGCTGCATCGGACTGGCACAGCGAAGCTATGTTGCTGTATTGTACTATTGTAGCGAGCTTTGTGTTCCATAGAAGGCGCGTTCAGAGATTTTGACAGCTAGCAATGACCGACTTGCATCTCGATCGATTTTATCAAGTCGTTTGGATCTGTACACTAGCAGGCTACGCCTCAACTCAGCCTGCGCGCATCCGAAGAATGCTGAGACGCGGCTTCACTCGCCCAAAGCCGCCCCACGATCTGTTTACGTTGTGGTTTGTCTCACCAAATGTTGCGCCAGACAAACGTAGATGATCTGACTTGCGAAAAATGTTGGGAACAAAATCCATGAGCTTGAGTCAACTGCCGGATGGGGCTCGATTGAGCCCGTTGCCAGTGCACATGCACCCCTCCTGTAGCAGAGGCGGCTAGATCCTTGCCTGATTCTCACCTAGGATCTTGCGCGTTGCTTTCTCTTTAACTCATGCATCAGTCATAAACATGATTTTCAAAAATCATCAGCGACGCAGCGTAATTGATGCAGTGCAATATATTATACAACCCAGTATTCTGCACTTATATATCTAGCTATCTCTGCATGTTTCACCTACATGCAGCACCTCGATCGCTCTTCGTCGCGATCCCTCTCGAAGGCCATATGGGCTGCAGTTTGTCCTTTGAGCAGGCTGCAAAGTCCGGATCCTCCGGGATCATGTGCGGGTAGCTATAGCTTGGAAGCAATTACATCAAGGATTACGACCTTCCCAAGCTGCGGTGATGATTGGTTGGATGCACGGGTACTTCAAGTGCAGACAAATGTGCATGCATGATGGTGTGAACACGAACGTCCAATTTTGACTATGGGTTTGTATACAGCATACCCTGAGCAAAGGCGTGTCTGCAGAAAATGCGCAGATCCTCCTGGAGCGTGTAATGGAGAGCGTGCAACCATCAAGTCGGATCCAATTTGGAGGGGCGATTCTCAAAGAGTGCCTTCGTCAACCTCATGCTCCTGTTTTTGGCGTTTGCTAGCGTGCTCGGTCCGCTGCGTGCTTTCTGTCGCACCTTCGCGACTCTCTTCGTTTCCAACACTCCTAGCTACGCTTGCTAAACCGTTCTCTACCGCTTGCTGCCGATCTTCACCGCGTGCGTCGCCGCTTTGCTTCGCATCGCCTTCCTCTCGTTCGTCATCGGTCCGTTCCCTCTTCTCATCGCCGCTTCCACCTGACGTGGCAGCTTCCGATGGGCCGGCTCGCTCCCCGTCCGTCACCTCGACATCCTCGTCGGACTCGTCGGTTCCGTCCGCCGAGGAGGTCTCCGGTTCCGGTTCCTTCCGGTCAACGGTGCGCGCGAACTCGGGCGCAGCTCCCCGAGTTCTCCAGTCGGGAAGCACCGGGAAGTCTTCCTCCCGGGCATGCGACCATGTGAGCTGCACAAAATTTCGGACATCGGGGATGGGTCAGTTTTAAATTTCAACCTCAATTTGCGGACCGCTCAGTGGTAAAAAGGAATGCCCTTCCTTTAGAAAGTCTCCTGGATTCAGAGCAGATCTAGATACCTCTGCAAAGTTTCAAGAACCTGCTTGCTGTCAGTGTTAAATGCGAGGGCCTACTATGAGAGCCCCGTGTTTATGAAGCCTTTCTGGATAAATTTGCATATTTATAGTCTTCCGCTGGGATGTGGGCTGCTCTGATTACTTTGGGAATCCTGAGAGGCTCTGGAGAAGCGTCACACTTCAGAGGACGAGCCTATGCGAACAAGGACATCACGCTCCCCATACGACCAATCATAATTTGTGAACGAAGTGAGGCGCAGAACGACGGATGAACGATCGTAAACTTGTTCAAAGAAGCCGAAGTGAGGCAAGTTGTTTGCGAAAGCATCAGACACGTAAGAACGTGCACATGAGACGGATCCGGTATGAATGTCCGGAACCAACAACGAGAGATGACATAGGAGCCCTTTTCTGAGGTGGAGGGAGATTTGGAACCACGAAGACCCTAGTAGCACCGGCGATCGGAGAAGTACGTGCATTCCTATTGAAACGCGATGTTCAGACAATCTCAGATACGACGTAGCGCTTAGGAAAACGAGGAAGCATATGTAAGAAAGATGTGAAGTCGCGTAAGTTTCCAAAAACACACCTGGCAGCAGTCCAGCCACTCGGGTCGTACGACAAACTTGCCCTCTGCGCGCGCCCACCGCGCCTTCTCCGTCCCGGGTTCGACGGCGACCACATGGGTGGTTTCAAGTGTAACGTTGAGGGAACAGGTCGCCCCCAATTCGGTGGCGCGGATCCAGAGCGGGTGGGACTCGTGGTGCGGGAAGCCCTGGGGGAAGATGCGGCTGAAGACCACGTGGCAGCCGGAGAGGATGCCACGTCGGACGGAGGCCAAGACCTGGTGAGATAAGGGCACTACTTAGAAGATCGTCGGTACTTGTTCTTTATACGTCTGTGTACTGCGGAACCGGAACCGTATGATGGCGAACCTTACGGAAGGAACTGACGAGCACCGTCTTGCAGCGCCTAAGCAAGTGCGAGACCGTATCAAGTCTCCAAAATCTGTTCCCCAGCTGCTCACATCACAAGACTTGTACTCAATCTGGACGACATCGACTGGTCAGGGTTTGGGAAGAAGCTTCTAGCAGCTTGACCAGTCAGTCGTCGTCTAGCGACATACTGAGTCTCGATTAGAAAGCTTCGAAGAGTGCGCACACGGATTCACGCGTTCGGGTGATATCCGTGGTGTCAGCCAAAGCAAGACGAGTGAGCTGCTGCGATTGAGCAATCCCAGGCTCTATAATCATCATTACCACCTCCAGTGCCTAATATCTTCGATGGAACTCGTCCAAGTTCGTGATGAACCAGAGAAGTCCGTCGACGAGACCTCTGAAACCAGGGTCAACGAGACGGACCAAAGCTGCGTCTGAGCGACCACAAACGAAACGACGCTCAACCAGCGGCTGAGTCGCTGAGTGACATCTGCTGTCAAGGGCATCAGTAAAGAACAAAGAAGACATGGGGAAAGGATCCCCATCTTTCTGTGCATCATGGCCTTTTCAAACCATAAGATGTCGTGAAGGAGGCTGAACAAAGAAACAGAAACGGACGAAGCATTTGCGTGACGCTTCTCAAGACGGATAAAGCATGCCTGGTCCCCCAACATCGTAGTTTGCTTGCTTGCACAATTCCTGGTCATTTCTTCCGTATTGTATGCTTCTTTAGCAGGTCAAATGGCGCTTCGCGGCGACACAGTGCGTTCCGTAGGACGGTTGTCCTACATTTGGTGCCCCGTTGCCTTGGTATCAAACAGCGGTAGAGGACGCAATGTTAACTTAATAGGCGCAAGACCGGGGGCGACGGATTGGCGGAGGAGACGAGGACGCACATGAGAAAGCAACGTGAGGCAGCACAACTGTGGACAGTCCGATAAAAAGAAGTTTGACTGGCGGCAAATTGAACGCATAGCAACGCGAAACCGTGGCGTCAGCCCCTTCTTCAGAACCGGTTTGGGTCGCCCCACAGCTGTTGAGCATCAGTGCCTTGTCCCTTCGGATACGCAACTTGATGGAAATAAATAAACTGCCTCCAAGTATGACAACTTGTAAGGCTTCGTATCTCCGGAACTATCTCCGTACGTATGCGTTGGTCGGCAGGATTGTGCCTTTCACATAGCTTTCGCTCTAGTCAGACGACGAAGGGTCTGATAAGCTAGATCAAAACTTAGTGAAACAAAGACGAGCGATTGAGCGATTGGCAGCGGATCGCAAGTTAGCCAATGGGCTACTCTTGAAGTTGGCAAGTGCAAATACCAACAGCGTCAGCTCTTCATAACGTACAATGACTGAGGGCGTCCTCGTGTCTGCGAGCATCACGGCTATTTGGAAGAAGCTTGTTTGGTTCTCAGAGAGCAGAGCAAAAAGCAACTGGGAAAAACAAAAGGATAGTGGGGCAGTTCATGTGTTCCTCAGGGTGTAAATCCACCTCTTGTCAGCCCATGGCCATCTCAAACAGCAGCAACTCATTCACGAGTACGCGTGATCTCCTTGCAAAACGGCGCCAAACTCTACCAAGAAGACCGGCAGTTTTAGTATGCGGATCAATCTGCCTAAGTTTTCGCTTGCATCTGAAGTCAGTTCCGACTCGAGGGCTATGAAAGATGATCCAGGACCGAAGGGCGCTGCTCGATTAGGGAGGCACAAAAGAAGAATGATGGTTACTTATTGGTCAGCTGTTGGTTGCAACACTAAAGGGCTTCAACTCCGAGAGCTAAGAGAAAGGCATACCCACCGGTAATGGCGTCATGGGACCCCATAAGGATATTTAGGAAATCCGGACCCGAACAAATAGTATAAACATATTTACAGGCGAGGAAACCCATTGCACTCACAGTCCTTCCCTCGACGGGGCCAGCATGAAACCAACACTTGCGGTGTCCAGAAGGGAAATACCAGCGATAGAGGTCGACCAGAAACAATCTGATCAAGGAGCAGATTTCAAAGACAGGGTGAGGAGCAAACGTAGCATTATTGAATAGAGATCTGCAATCTTCTGAGCAAGCGGAAAGTATCTAGCAGAGCCATTCCGACACCCAGCTTGCCAGCCTCAGTTCATTGGAGCAAGATCTGGCTGAATAGCGTGGAGATCGGCCAAACTTGGACTGAGCTCGGGAAAAAACGAGCGGAATGAGGCCCTGAGTGGGCGGAGTGCCCCATGAGTCTCACGAAAAGCGTGGCATCAGTCACCACCGATTTTCGGTGAGCCGGTATTGGCTCAGCCCTTTCCTCTGCATCCGGGCCATGATTGTAGTACTATGTATACTTTCCGGCTAGGCGGATAGATGTAGCAGCTTTTTGACAGCAATTGTAGACCCCGCGACTGTCCGAGCATCTCGAAACGTGCCGTGTTCAATCAACGAGCCAGCGTAAGTGCCGGGTTTCTCTTGCACGGCCAGTCTGGTTCGAAAGAGCCTACTTGCGCCAGCAGGATCAGGTCCATATTGCAAGCCAATCTCGATCGACTAGGTTCAACCGAAGTGCGGACGACCGAAGCTTTGTGAGCATCATGACCTCCCACGAGAAGCTGCAAACTCCTGAAGAAACAAGCTTCAGCCTCAAAATCCATTACAATAACCAACGGTAGAATCAACGGTGTACTGTTACAGCACCTTCCTACGAGTGATTAAACACAAGGCTCCCCTTCGATAGCACAAGAATAGAAGCCGCGACTGTTTGCTTCAACACCGGTCGAGATTTTCTATTTGCTTGCTGGATTGATTGTACGGCTCGAGAAAGAGCAGCCGTGTAGGTCAGTGCTCTGTGAAATACATTCCAGATACTGAAGCAGTCTCACAATTGGGTGGGCAATCTTAGCACGGCAAAAGCAAGAAAGGAAACTTTGCTCGAGCCTTGAAAGAGCGTTTGTCTAGTTTGGTCGGGATTGAAACTGACCGCTATGGTTAGAGGATTGCAATCGACCGCAGTCAGCCAGAGCTTCCTAATCTTCTCACAAGCGTCAACAGCTCATCAAAAACGCTGTGAGCCCATGTGAAGCCCAAAATATTGGATAGGCATCACTGCCGTCGAATGACGCTTGTTTACAAAAGCGCCGGTGTCGTCATACAAGTAGCTTCTGAGTCGCTCGTGAAGTGGGCACCGCTTGGGTTGACCGGAAGACATCAAGAACCAGGTTTAATACCAATTCAACCAGACTGCAACGCAACCAAAAGGCGCCTCCTTAAAATCTGTCCATCTTTTTCGGACAGGAGAAGCTCTGTTGCGGGGCCCTCCTTTTGTCGGAAAGCTTGACCAACATAACGCAAAGAAAGCAGGAATCAAATCGGACAGTCTGCAATTGGTACAAACGGCGATGCGAGGTCAGCGACGGGCAGGGAGAAGGTCATCAAACGCGGCTTTACCCATGGAAAAACAAAACAGGGCGTCAGCGCGAACATAGTGCACTCGCTTGGACTACGTCCATGCGCACTTCTATCGTTGCCCTTGGGACGTGTGTAGAGAAAGCCACTAGTTAAAAATTCGTTCTATCTTTGTCTCGCCCATGTCCAGTTCAAACCCAGAAATGACAGGTAAGCAACAGCAATCCCCGCTCAAATTGACCTCACAAATGAACACGCTCAAATAGGGAAACTTCAAATCGGCACCTGACTGGGCATGTCGGTTTGACAAGTGTGACGGTCCTCTCAATCATTCGCAGCATCTTGCAGCCCACCGATCCTTGCCAGCACAAGATAGGACTTTCACGGCAACAACTTCACCGATTCAGGCCTGTGCCTCAGGACCCCGTTTTATACTGAGTCGAGGGAGAGCAACAAGCAACATGCAACGTATCAGGATATAATCTGTGGACGCGGCTCAATCAAGCTAAGTGGGCCGTGCACGTCCCAGAGCTTCTAAAACAAACGGCGGTGTCAGCCTAAAACCAAGCGAATCGAGGTTTGCCAAAGGCTTTGGCGCCACGAAGCTTTGCAGGCATTATAACCACCACGAGCTTGCGACCAGGAGGATCAAAAAGCTCAGCTCAGATAAAACAAGACGCCTTTCTGCCTTTCACTATCAATCGTCGACGGCTAGGCCTGCTGGCCATTTCTAACGATGTCATTCTTCGCGGTGACGCATGCAACAGCATCGATAGTCAGTCGGAACAAGTTTTCAAGGACACAAGAAGAAGGAACATGCGTTACATGACGCCCTTATCGAGGTCAGCCTAGACAGGTTATAGAGTTTTGGCTTTATTGCAATTCCAGCATCTGGAGTACATTGACCAAGAATGAAGCTTCGCACATGCGCTTGATATCCTGGATTGCATCATCGCCAGTTGTTTCCGAAAAAATCAGACAATTCACCCCATTATTAGAGTGTGGTGACAGCGTTTCCTCAAAACTTCGACGGTCAGATCAACGGTCAGCTTACAAAGCACCCGGATGAGGGCTGGTCGGAGGAAACGAGGCATCCGGAAACGACGTGCTACAGGTCTACATTACTAGAGTTGTGTCCGATTGTTACCTTTAAAGTCCTGATGTTTGCACCAGACAAGTCACACGAGTACAGTGCTGGGCGGACCACAACTTGACCTTCTTTCATGTCCACATGCGCAGCCCAGCAAAATAGATCCAGCACGAAGCGCCTAGAATCCTCGTTGCATTTGGAGCCGCAGCTCTTAGCGGCTCTCTTACCGCTAAGAGATGCGGCTCCAAAATGGACAGCATTGTGTGTCGCACTCAATCCCGCAAAACGGACAAGGAAGCAGAATCAGTATTCTGTAATTGCTCCCGCTAAACACAAGATTCCAACGGCACCTCACCTGTCGGACGTCCGCCGGCGCCGTTCGCGGCGCAAAGAAGTCGGCGTGTACCGTTTTGAGGGTGTCCAGGATGCCCCGCAGCGCCCCCTCCTCGCTGCACTCGTCCTTCTTGGCCTCGACGAGCGACTCCCCGGGCAGGCCGAACTGGCGCCGGCTCGACCGGAAGAAGTGGTACCGCTCGATGACCAGCAGGTTCGCCCGGTTCTTTGGCCACACCTGGGAGCACAAATCGCGGAGCTGTTTGGGTTGCCACGCGTGGCACCAGCAAATCGAACGGCTTTTGAAGCACACCACTTCTTCCATCTTGTTCGGGAGATGGAAGAAGTAGTACCGCTCGATAACCAGCACTTTCGCCCGGTCCTTAGGCCATCCCTGGGAGCACAGAAATGCGGAGCTGTTTGGATTGCCACGTGGCACCAGCAAACGAGGTTTTCAGCTCAACCGAAACAACTAGTACAGTTCAAACACCAGCAGACCGGCGGGGCTCCTGGGGGGCGTAAAATGCGGAGCCTTTCGGATTGCCACGTGACGTTAGCAGATGGGACGCCACTGGACCACATTGGTGGAGGGGAGAATACGGGAATCTCCCATCTGTTATTAGACGACAGCAGACTGACGGGTACGGAGCTTCCGGGTTTTACACCGCCACGTGACGTTACCTGGTTGGCCCGTTCCTTCTCTTCAAAACTACAGGACAGAGCGAAAGCCCTGATGTTTACAGGGGCTTCTGGAGGGCTCGGAGCGTCAGAAGCGAAAGAGTTAGAACCGTCGATATGACGTGCCTCGTGTTTCTGAAAGGTGGCCCAGGGGGTATCCCCGGTGAAAGACAGAAAGCATGAACGGCGAGATCGTTTTCTTCTCAGGGGTTGCAGCCCACATTCGGTTGCAATTGGACGCGCTTTCCATTCCTATCGCTCGATCTAGCTACCTGCCCCAATCAACTCGCGGACAGACGGATGCAGATTCTTAATCCGAGAAGAAAGCTGTCTAACACAAGAAGCAATACCTACGTTGCGAAGGCGACGGAAGAGAAGCGATGCCGTCTGCAAACACACACGCTTGATTTCCGGCACGGCCCAGGTCCGCTGGGTTGACGTCAGGATCAAGGGAGACGATTGTCCACCCCCGCTCGACTAAAACGAGAAACCTCGTCACAGATGAAAGGACGGGTAGTAGAGCTCAAGACGACTTGCAATCAAAACAGACTGTCAGCCAACTCACCCCTCTGTGGCATCGATGATGAGTACGGCGGAATATCGGCCCCGAGAACGACGATCAGGATGAACGGTAAAGATTGCTATTTACGACCAGAGTACGACACTTGTCTTGAAACGACCGTTGGCAGCTCGAAGCGTTTCGGAACGCCAAACTCAAAGGGTCAGCCAACTCACCGCCTCGGTGTCATCGAAGATGAGCACGGCGAAGTTCGACCCAAG
>DF237434.1:0-55977 GCA_000708835.1 Klebsormidium nitens | reverse complement strand
GGCGGAGTCCGCCCCGAGCACGACGTCCAGGTCCTTGGTCTTGCGGCTGGTGCTGTCCTGCTGGCTGATCACGCGCTCCCCAAAGAGCCGCCCAGAGGGGTCCAGCAACCGGGCCATCGCCTACGCATACGACGATGTAAAGCTTGTTCAGCAATAGGTGATGGATGGGATGTATACCAGTGAGTGAGACACGCTTGTTGCCTTACATACGAAGGCCTCACATGGCCTGCACATACATTGCAATGAGTTTCTCGTTCAGCCATAAGCGAGAATTAGAACCAGATTAGTGACTTGTAAGGGCCTGCTGGTAGACTGACGAAAGAATGGTTTCAGCGGGTGAATTGCACTGAGGCTGGTATCAACGCCTGGAAGCAACCGTTCAACAGACCGTGTACCTTCGACCGTGAACGCTGGGATTTCGTCTCGACAATCACAAGCTTAAATTGTGCCATTAAGCCCAGCTGAGCTGGTGGAAAGGAGATTGTCAACGCCGCTGCCAAACGCTTAGGAAAGCTAGACGGGAACAGGAGCGAGGTATGCCTTTAAAGTTACTTCTTCTGTCGAGTATCCAAAGAGCCACTGGCCAAGATCTGGAGTTTTGGACAAACCTTCCAGAGCCGTTTGACAAACGGTGCTCTCTCTTCCGCGACTCCTCTGCACTCTCTGACAACGCACGATCCAAGTCTTTCGCCGTGCTCAAATGTTCTTTTCCTTCATAAGTTTCGGCATGTCTTAACGATATCAGGTGAGAATTCAGCACGTTTCGTAAAAAGGCGACAGTGAGAGGCAGGCGGCCTGGGTCACCTGCGCGTACAGCTTTTCCCCCATGGTGTACACGTACATTTCAAACAGCCCCGCCGCTTCCTCCAGGAACTCGCGCACAAACGGCCGTAGCTTGGTCCACATCGACAGAGGCGGCAGCTGATACAGCAGGTCGTCTTCATTGGCGCTGGGGGCGGCGGCGGGGGGGAAGACTGTGGTGGGGCTGTAGGCGGAGCGGAGGTAGGCGGCGTCGCTGTCTGGGACCTGGAGGAAGGTTATGATTAGAAAGAAGGAATGAGGACGGGAGTGGAAATTGTGAAAGGGCTGATGTGTCTAACGTGGTAGCTTGGGTGGCATGTTCATGTGGCACTAGAAAGTTCATTTGGAGACGAGGCTGGCATAGTGGCATGGTTGGCAAATCTGCTTTCCCATCAACTATGACGACTGCTGGCATGAGCAGAGCAGGCAGAATCCAAATTCCAGTCTCAGGCACGGTACACAGTCAGAAGTACCTTTGTGGCCCAGTAAAGCTGTATGCGCCAGTTGAAGTTCAGGCAAGCCTTCTCAACAACATACTGCGGTTCAAAGAAGCCTCGTCAGTGGTGTAAAGAGCTGGGGCAATGACGCAGTCCGTCTGTGCGGGCAGACGCCTCACCTCGGCCATCCTTGTTGAGTTGAGCAACGTATGGTCGAGGTCCACTACCAGGTACAGCTTCTTCTGCGCCAGCAGCTTCTGGAGGTCGTCCTTTCGGAGACGGTCCGCTTCGACCGCGCTCACCTCCAACCCCTGCATCCGGAGCTTACTGAGAGCCTAACCTGGGTGGTTGTGTTGGTGAAGCTCTATTGTGCTTGCCAAACTGATTAACTTGAAAGGCAAGAGCAACGAGGGTGAAAAGGAAAAATAGAAGCTCAAAATCAAATACAGAAGCAAAATTTGCAGCCTTAAGAACCAAAGTGCAACCTGTGGGGACTAGCTAACCAAACGTCCTTTCTTCGATCTTCACATAGATGTGGATGTTTACAAAGTTTTGGTGAGAAGGTCTCACTTGATGAAGATACCGTAGGGCCACTCCTTTCTCATCATCATCTTCCTCCTTTGCCTTCCCACAGCGAATGCAGATGTTCCACATGTATCCGGGGTGGGGAGGACAGATTCCGGCCTCCTTGCCCTTCCCTTCTGCCCCACCTGGTTCGTCAACGGCTTGGCTAGCAGCATGTCCTATCAACGGTGCCTCCGCCACTTGCGCCCCTATCTGGTTGTCAACATCCCTGTAACGAGGAAAGTCAGGGCATAAGAAGTGTCCAACTCTTCTTTCAGATGATCAATCATGCACCACCAACCTATCATGCAATCTGCTCAAAAAGAAGCGCCTGTCAACAAGATACGCTGTCGCAATTGCAACTTATGTCCTTGTTCATCCGGGTCCCTAAGGAGTGACAGCTGAGCAGGACCATTCTGAGACGGCATTCGGTGCTGCCTCTCAGTTTGTTCACATTGGCTGATCACTTACTCTATGTCAACTCTTTCATGGCTGTGACTGTCCACGCCAGCCGCATTTTGATCTTCTGACCCCCAATCGTCCTTGTCAAGCTCCGCCTCAAGCAATGCTGCAAACTCTGAGTCGTTCTCTGAGCTGCTCGTTGGCTGCGCCGAATCACTATCCGCCATTCTCCAAAAATGTGCTGAAACCTTCCAATGCAGAACACTGCCTTTGCGAGGCTGGTGCAAAGAATGTGGCTTTATGAGCTCTGAACCCTTCACATTGGAAGGCGCCATTGATGCATGGTGGCATGTCCTCAAGTCTGACTTTCGAAAGGTCTCCTGGACCAGAAGCAAGAGTGTGCAGTCTGAGTCTGAGCTGACATGTTGTTTCGCCACTTTGACTTGAGCTTGAAACTGAGTTTGATGATCATTGGCTGCAGTCTGCAGACGCTCTAAGTTTGGGCCTGAGGCTGTGGCTTTGTTATCATATTGCGTTTTCTTTGAATCTTGCAGCGGCTTTGCTTTCCTTGACTTTACTCTGACGTCTTCGCACCAAGAGTCCCCAGCCTACAAGCTGCGCGACGTCACAGGGCGGCTCCGGGACGATGGATAGGCCATGTGCAGCAGGGGCGCTTGTGGATGCCCAAGCAGCATGTCCTTGTTTACAAGTGAGATGGCCGGCCTCTTTCACATCGCTTTCAGCTGATGAAATCCAGAAGGAAGCCCTTAATGGAGTCGGGAGTGCGGCGTTCAGGGCCACTGCGGTCTGCCAGCTTAGCATGGCATGTCTGGACGAACAATGCTGTCACCATAAGAGAGGGTTACATATAACTTACCATCGCCTCGTCACAACCCACTGATGTCATGCGATTGCTAAGGTTGTTTGCTTAACTTTTTCGCTCGTGTCATTGAACACAATGCTCTACAGGGCCATCAAAGGTGCTTTAAACCACTATACTGAAGTGATTCCTTTGCACCACCCTAAGAAGTGTTCTGTGCTATACCGAACGAGTCCTTTTGCACCACCCTCAGAAAATTTTTAATGGCTGCTCGTTTACTCACTGTGAAGCTTTGGAGCAAATTTGAGTTGAAACCAAAAGGTTCTGGCGACCGGGTCTAAGATCCCTCTGTTTGACTCTGCAGCATCTTAGCATGGGCGCAGCGCGGTCTAGATTGTTCAAGGCGCCACCAGTCTGTATTCGCAAGCAACAACGCCATGCGCCCGCTGCTGCACGATCGCGTTGGCCCTCCTTTAACAGCTTGAAAGACTGTAACTGGCGGCATGCCCCGCCGCCGCCACTAAGAAGGAGAGGTTTGAGGAATCGACAGGTGAGCATCGAACTTCCTGCATTCGGACGTAGTGCTGTCACCCAGATTCTGCTCTTGGCAGAACCCTTTGCAACCTCGCTTTCAACCAGAAAGGTTGTTCGGGCCGAGAGCCTCGATCAGCTTCACGGATAGAGCTCCTAGCCTGCAAGAATGATAAGTTTCTGGCGCTGGAAGACTTATTCCTACTGTATTCTGTCCTTAGTTCGAAGAGTTTGAATGCTTTGATTTGGACGCTTACCACAGCATCTCCCATTGTTCTGCAGCTTCAACGGGGACTATTGCCAATTAAAGCAGGTAAAGGTGAGAGGATAGACATCTACGAAGGCGCGCCAAGACCACAGCCACAATCCTCCCCTTCCGTAGACACAGCAGACTCTCTCAAGAACGAGCGAGGGCAGTTTGAGAGAAGCCCCACCGGTGTGCTCAACCGCCGCAGGCGGAAGCAGAAGCAACCGGGCAGGGGCTTCAATCTCTTCTTCCTCCTGTGGAAGGCATTCATCATTGCGAGCCTGGCGCACACGGTCGCAGCGTGAGTTCTTTGGTGGCAAACTCTCAAACTTTATTCTTCACAGATCTGGAGGTTGCTGTAGTAGGCGGGTGCGTCTCCTCATTCCTTCCCTTCGTCGAGATTTTCAAAGATTGCACTACATCGCTATGCTTGACTTGTTGGGGCTGTACTGATAGCGCCTCCTGACGGTTTCTTTTCACCGAACTTGAACGCTGGCATTCAGGTATGATTGCTGGTTGTAGTTCTTGAGACAAAGGCAGCCAGTGAACACTTTCCCAAGAACCCCAGGCTGCCAGACATTCACAGCTTGGTACATCAAGCAGGCGCCGATCCTACCATGAGAATCCAGAATGAGTCAAACACGTTGTATCTCGTGCAGGTATTTGGCTGACGAGCAGAGCACGTGGGAAGTGTCGCTGGTGATCATGCTGGCAGTCTTCCTCATCACGAAGTTCACAAGAGAGGTGAGCCGCTCTTTGGACAGATGCATCCTTCATCGCTCTTGCCTCGATTCCAACCCAAAATCCTCCATCTGGAGCCCTTGACTTGTTGGACGCTTACAGGGACTCCATCTGAATGGTCCTTCTAAAGTTTCGCTTCCCGCAGAATTTTTAGTCGTCTGACTCTGATGCCGCAGGATGTACAAGCAAAATGTTCGGACGCTTCCCTCCAGCAACGAGTTGAGATGATATTGTCTCAGTTTTCCTTCTGTTCGCTGCCCATGCATGTCTGATTCAAACACTGAGCATGTGTAGTATCGTTCCGCAGATCCCTTCCGTCAAAGAAGCCGGAGCTAGGTACGCCCCAACCTTCTTTCTGCGAGCCTTCAACCGAGTCGTCAAACGATACGTGTACGCTGTCTCGGTTCCCACGGGCCTACTACAGTCGATTCTGCTGATTCCCTTTGTCTGATCCCGCATGGTTCGTCCCCCTATTGATGTGACTCCCTTCGATCCCCAAATGCCTCAGTCCGCCTCAAGAAGCGCGTCTCTTCATTCTTATGGAGCATCTTGAAGAGCGAAGAGAGTCTGGCCAAGACACTCACGATACACCGTCTCCCTTCCCTGCTCTACACGAGTTTGGGTTAAAGTCGGTGGATTGGGTATCTCAATCGTCCTCCTACCATTTTTGAGTGTACATAACTAGCCAAAAGCCAGACTGCCCGGTCACCCGATATGGCTAATGCCGACAAAATCCAATGCATAAACGAAAGTACCCGGTCAAGTCGCTTAACAAAAATACCTAACCTGTAAACACGACTCGCTCCGCGCCCAAACCCATCCTAACCATCATACCAAACTCACCCGCCCCACGGGAGCGTTTTATTGCTCTTAGCTCCCAAAAGGTATCAAACTTAATTAAGTGTACCTGAATTCGCAGTCAGCTTGGTTAACTGTTTGCTCAGCTTGATTAACGGTAGGGATAACTCTGTTTTTTCCAGGTTATTTCGGCAGCGGGAGGAGCAGGCGACCAGCGGGCTGCTCACTTTGGCAGTGGCGGGCGTGTGGACCGTCGTCTGGGGCGGGCTCTCCAGCGGGTACAACATCGGCCTTGCAACGCTGCTGCTGCAGTTTGCGGCTGTCGGCTACATGTTTGGGACGTACGGAAAAGTCGTGGTAAGCAAGTCGTCGTGACCCGCGGAGGTTGAGTCACGGTCAGGACAAAGTTTCGCGGTGTCTTGATTGAAGGGTGGCGAGTATCGAGTCGAACCTAGTCTCGCGCAGTATCAGGCACGCTGATGACTTGCTTGGCGGTCCTCAGTATTTTATCTGCACACTGACGGTGTAGCATGCAAACGAAGTCGAAGTGAACGTAACAAGCCAGTGGACCTTTCCCGTTTCGTGTTCTGGTACTTGAGTCACAGATTGCGTGAGCGATCAACTCAAAACAGAAGGCAGCTCAATTGCAGCTTAGGATGGCAAACGCTTCTCGGAGGCTCTTTACTTTGGCCCTACTCTTGCTGCATCTTGTCGATTCAGAAACATCTTGTCGCTTCTCGAGCCTTGTCTTTTGACGCACAACTGGCTGTTCTGCGGCATGAAACGAGACGCGCGCCATCTGACGGCAAGCCGTCGATCCCGTTCGTTTGATATTTCCGCATCTCGGTGCCCACGAGCATTCTCATTCTCATTCCGTTGATGTGCGGCGTCTTTTGTCAGCGCCCGACGACTCACGACTGCATCGGTTCTAAACAGCGGCCCATACTTGTTTCTTTGCAGAGGGCGGGACTGTAAGCCTGTCGAGAATCGTGCCAGCTAGCATGCATTTCCGGTGGAAGGGCGATTCGCCGCTTCCGTGATACTGTTCCCCAAGTGAGAGAACGCTTCGTGCCGGTAAGCAAATCTAGACTGCCCCACTGTGTGCTTCCCAGTCCTCTGTCGCTTCCCGGTTGAGACTTGCTTCCTGTCTTTGTCTACGCGGATCACCTGTCTGCTCTTTCGAATTGTCTCTCAAGGGACTTCCCTGGGGTTACGGGCAGGCAGTCTGACTCATCAGCCTGGATTCACGCTTTGGGTGGCGGTTCGGATACTCGCGAAGTAGTAAGGCAAATAGAGCATGCAGGGAGCAAGGATGACCTGATAAATTCTGATTATATGACCCCTCCACATCTTCAAGGGCCACAATGAGCACCCGCCTCAACTTTTCAATGACAGGTGCTTGTGCTTCTTTTTCGTGCAGCAGGAAGAGCCGACGGGCTTGCCCATATGTCAGACGACCTTGGTCATCGCTGATGCATATAGGCAAAGTGCTGTCCTACTGTCCGCTACAAGGGGAGTTGCATCCGGACATGTGCAGTCAGCATTGATGCCAGTCTTATCGGCTGCTTCGTGACATTCACTGGGCATGGTACACGTTGCTTGGAAATACGGGAAAGCAAATTGGCGGTCCTTTGGGGCCAGGAGCAGTCACGAGAATGGCACCGTCGCATGTTGATCACGCATTTTAGACGTGTAAGTTGGTATGGAGAAGCAACGTGCATACTCGACCAGACCATCCGATGCTTGTTGCATCGGACCGATCTTTCAAAGTGAACTCACTGGTCTGCATGGAGATTCACGGTCACCAAGATTACCGAGCATGACGGTGCTCGATGAAGTGGGCAGCAGCGTATGTCTTGAATGCAAAGCCGTGACAACTGCCGTGGCCGCGCCATGTGTACCTGGACTTTGTAACTCTGCGATCATTATGTGGTATGCCATCTACCGGTCCGGCATATATCGGAGCATGCCTCGAAATCTGCAATAATGTAGTTGGATGTTTACCCATCAGTCTGCTTTAGCCCAAAGAAACCTATCTTAACGAGACCGTGCCACGCCATTGGAGTGATTCGTGACGGGAGTCGTTTGCACGAACGAAGAGTACGTAGAGGATATCGATCAGCGCAATTGGCTTTATGTACGTCCGCGCGCGCGCGCGCGATAATTTGTTCACCTGTGCTGATAATGTCGGAAGGTTAGCTAGTAAACATGGCGCTGCCAATATATATCCAGCTACGGTCAAATGAACATGGGCACCTTTGGAAGTATAGGAAGAGCTTCGGCCTGTTGCACTCGTGAGCAACACAGCGTTTGTTTTGCAAACACATGCGATCGAACGAGCCTGGATTCGGACGCATAACCAGCTAGATGGACATATCCTGGCCTGATCGATATTGCATCCGGCCATGCGTTTGGAGCCCATGTAGAAAGTCAGAGATGCGGCACAAGTCGATCAGACCCACTTGAGCGCAGTTGAACTTCCGGTCGATGTAATTTTGGCCTGTCCGTCAGGATCACTTGTTTGGTATGAATCGACAGAAAGATGTGAAAACATTTAAATGGGTCAGCGAGACATTGATTTAGAACACGGTCGTGCTTGGGACGATACAACAGCGCATCTATCGAACGGTCTGGCAACACTGCAAACCGCATTCCTTTATATCTACAAGCGACTTCGTACTCAAGCGCTTACATGTTTGTCCAAGTTTTTGTTCAAGACTAGCACAGCAGTCAGCGGTCCCTGAATCCTCAACACCAGAAGTTCTACTTGTGAGTATGTAAGAGAATCTGCTGCCAGATGGTACGTAAGCCTAAACCACATAGAACGAACCCTGACGACTTTATTCCATAGTTCACGGCCTACTCCAGACCACAAAGTGCGGGTAAGTTGCTGCTTGTTGTGAACTGCAGACACAGTGGTCATTAAGCGCCGGCCTGCGTCGGAAAAGGTAGGATAGATTCAGAGACCGTGCCTACAGAACCCCCGCACTTACATGGACATGCTCCGGATTGGCCTACAGGGATATACCAGGCGGCCTCTCAAATCCTTTCTCAAACGCCAATTCCCCTTCGACTATCTGGGTCCAAAGGTCGACAGATATAAGTTTGAAAGAGGAGGGCAGCCCTGGCCGTTCATATCGAAACGGACAACAGAGCCTCATAAGTTTTCGGAGGATTGTCGGATCATGCAGAATAACAAAGCAAAGAGCAATTTGCTTTCGCGCGAGACACGATGATTCTTTTGCTCAGTTTCTTGGGCGTCTTTGAGGACGAAAGTGGAAACAGCGTCCTACGGGTGAAACTTGTTACCTTTACGTGTTGGTTTGCCCAACACATTTTGCAGGACAGGTTTGGATTCGTCAAAGTCAAAGACAAAGTACTGCCCAGATTCGCAAAGAAGACCTTGTTCTCTCCGTTCAAACGTTCGCGAGACTCCGGCACACACTCAAAAACATCGAGACGCTTTTAGAGACGATAAAACAGCCTGCCACCGAAAGCGCTAAATTATCATCCAACACAAGTAGATCAGTTTACTCACTTTCAGAACTTGATAAAGCCAGACTCGAATCATCTGCGTGACTTTCTGAGCAAGCGCCTCTTAAGACGCCTCCCATCCGGCAGTCGACCTCGTCAACTCTCCTCGGAAAGCCAGACCGCAATTTACAGAACGCACATTCATATCTTTGAAAGACACGGTCACTTCATTTTCCCCTGAGGCAGACTCCCCTATTCCCCTCGGGGGCCCGAAGCTTTTCGCAGACCCACAGAAACGCATTCAACTCTCTTCAAAAGACGCGATTTCAGGGAAGTTTTTCGGGGGTCCAAAACGCCTGGTCGCAAGCCTTCAGAAACCCACCTAAATATTTACAAAGAAACCCAATCAGCTCACCTTCCAACATGCGCACCCCCCCTACTTCTCGCCGGGGGGCCCCATCGCCGCCATGCGCTTCTGGATCTCCTCGGGGCTGACGTCCTCCACGTGGGTTGCGATGTCCCACTTGTGCCCGAACGGATCGACGACGGAACCGGAACGGTCGCCGTAAAAGTGTGTCTGCACCGGCATCGCAACAGTCGCCCCGGCCTTGACCGCGCGCTCGAACGCCGCGTCGGAGTCGTCCACGTACATCATGAGGCTGAACGGAAAGGGAAACGAGTTTGTGAATAGGAAGTCGAGAACGGGTGGGGTTTAGTCAAATTCAACTTACAAGTGCAGAGTGCGTGAACATTTGGGGTAGGATTTTTGTCACACTCGCGATCGGCGTCGCTCCCAACGGGGGTGAAAGCATGCGGGAGATTTCTTGTGGAGCTCCTGCGAGTTGGTAGTCTGCCCAACGAGTTCGCTTCTCGTAGACAAAGGACTCAATAGCTTATGACGCCAACACTGAGGTTACTCCACCGCATTTTACAGCCGCAATGACTCCTCGAAAGCTCAAGTCGCTCTTTTTTAACGGGCCTCCCGCATTTCTAGTTCGAGGCTCTTACCTAACCGGGGTGCCCCCCAAACTGGTCGGGCCCTTGTTCCCGCGCATCGGGGACTCGTCCGCCAGCATGAAACGGCTATCGCCGATGCTCATCTCGGCGTGAGCGATGATCCCCCCAGGCCCCTTGAGGGAGTAGATTTCGGTAGCGCCAAAGGCACTTTTGTAGAACTCCATGGCCTGGGATGCGCCTTTGAACGTCAGGTAGGGGGTCAGCTGCAAAAGCGGAAGCAGTTTTAACATTCACTTCTCGGTGTAAGATGGAACTCAGAGAGAGTCAAGAGTTCAAAAGAGAGCATTTAGACTCCGTGACACTGTAACTGCGAGAGGAAACAGGAAACGTGCCCAAGAACTGAAAGACTTAAGGGCTCAAAGGGAATTGTTCAGGGAGGACCGGTCAGCTGCAGAGAAAAGCAGGTGAGTCGATCGATCATTGAGCTTCTCAGTGGTAGATGTATTCTCGTCTGGACAGGATGTAATTGAAAAAAAACATCAATGGGTGCCCAGAATTCGTTTGTAAGAGTGCGTGCAGTCTGCTGAAACAGCAGGCACTATACGAGGAAACCTTGCACAAGGATCAGATGCTGCGCAGGGGATGCAATCTGGCCTGGAGTAGTAGGGTAGAGGCAGAATAGAAAGAAGAAAGTCCAAGAGGGTGAAATCTGTGATGCATTCGATTCTAATTCTGGCAGTAATACTTTTAGCGAGTCAAGCGCTGTCGCAGTGCTCTTGCCACACTGACTTCTATTCACTTTCTAACCGCAAATTCGAACAGCAGTATTGGTACAGACAATCTGATGTCAAAGAGGCTCCTAGTATATACGCTCAGCCAAGTTTGCAGTATGCCCAACTGATTTTAGCATTTGCCAACCTTGTGGGTACACTGAAAGTGAAAAAACTTGGACTTAGAACAACTTCAGAGAACTGAGCGGCAGTAAACATCGACTCAGAATGACACGCGTTGTCCTAAGGTTGGACTCAAATAGAACCGAGAATGAACAAGTTCCTGATGCAATTGGCACATACTCCACATTCCGGATCCGCAACGCGGCAGCTAGGTGACTCACCGTGTGATAGGCCTTTGGGCGCTTCTCCACGTCAGTACTAGCCATCCTTCGATGCTGAGTGGCTTGAGAGGAAAGTTGCTCACTGCTTTCAGGAAGTGAGGAACCGTGTACAGTAGCTCTGGCGAGTTGCTGCAATCAAGGTGAACAAAATGCCAAAACCAAAGGTCTGGTCGAAGGGAAAGTGAAGTGCGCTTTAACTACTACTAGTGTTTAATTCGGAACCTTTAAACCGACTGGCATGCCTGACTTCTGGCGCAGTGTAACCCTCAGCCTTCGCCATTAGCTGATCATTGTGGAAACAGTCTGACTCCGTGATCTGCATATAGCCTGAGATATAGCTTATGAGGCGCGGGCGCCCATGGGCCGGCTCCCGCTAGCAGGACGCCAATGACGAGATCGACGTCGTCAATCATTGGCGGGGGACTTTCCAAGACGGAGACCGTCGACGAAGGATGACGACTGACGGCGCTTCCTTGACCGCCAAGTGTCGCTCTGCGAGCAATGCAAGCCGCCTGGCCAATTAGAGTCTAGGATTTTGACTTGCACGTCTTTCGACGAATCGGAGAAAGGTAAAGTTGCACGAAAAGACAAAGTTCCGCGTTCTTTGCTAGCCCGGGCCGGGATCGACGTGACAGGCGCAAGTTGCGCCAGGTTGCGTGCCGGGCAAGCAAAAGCTTTGGCTGCTCTTTCCAAGTGCTAGTTAATTGGTGGATGTGCTTGGCCCAGCTTCAGCTGGCTAGCTTTTCAAAACCCTCCGCACAGCTTCAGGAGGAGGGGCTTTTGGCGGCTGCCTCGCCGCTGTGTTCTTATTAGGGGGGCAGCTAGAAAGGCAAGATGATTATTCCCGTCAGGTGTTTCACATGTGGCAAGGTGAGGTGTTGTCTCTTACGAAAGGTGTTGTTGGCTGCAAGAGCGGGCTTGGTTTTCAAAAGTGGCGGCCTTGAACATTGAGTTTCAAGCCTACATTCCTATGGCTCTGATGCGAAGTGCTCCTCCCTGTTTCCAGCTGCAAAAGGGCTTTCCTGGTAAAGGTGTGAGCTCTCTCACGGACAGCGGGCTGGACGTATTGGGTTTGCCAATTGTCAGGTTACAGCATGAAGTCAAATACGGAAGACCATTTTGCAGGTGATTGGGAATAAATGGGACACCTATCTTGAGCTGCTCCAGGCCGACTACTCGGAAGGGTAAGACGCCGCTTGTTTGGTGCTTTCACTTTCTTGCACCACCACTTTCCAATTTGAGAAAGTTGTGGGATTCTTATGCCAGGAGACGCCAATCTTTTGGTCAAGAAGAAGCACAAGGCTGGAATCCCTTTAACTGGGCTTTTGAACATGAGCTCAGAAGATTATGTTGCTGGCGCCAGACATCTAGGAAGAGAGGATGGAAAGATCCCCCTTGTTGTGTGATTAAAACCAGCCCGCTTTTCGCGGGGTGTATGGCGGAAGAGCTTTTGCGGCTTCGATGGACGGCCAGAGGCACTTGGTACTGTGCCAGCATTTCGCTGCTAGACCATGAGTGGCAGCTTTTGGCTCTGAGCGTTTGATCTAGCAATAGCCGCTGCTTCCATGTTCTGAAGCTCCGCTGACCCGCTCAGCAGGAGCTATTTGAAGCTGGTCATGGGTGGATTGCTTTAAGCTTGTGCGTCTGGATGAGTGCAGCAGGATGTTCGGGGCCCGCCTTAGCTACTGAGTTTGGGGTTGCTAACTGGGTCATGAAATCCAGTTTCAACATGACGGCAGGAGGTCCGAGCAATCTTTGATCATGTGGTATATTCCCCAACCTTTCATTGGGCAGCTGGCGGCAGCTGGCCCCGTGTGCCCACGTGCTTTTCAGAAGTTGACCATTGACATTGGGCTGGCCATTTTAAATGCGACCGGTGTGCACGTCATGTGGAACACACCTGCAACAGGCTCGAGATATGGAACACGAGCGAGTCTGCCTCCGCTTAGGCCCTGCATCTTATTACCTTTGACAACTTGCAGAGACGCCCTCGATGCGCTGGGCTTGGTCCGGTACTGCTGTCGACGGATGCTGATGACCCACGTGGATCTGATCGAAAAGCTTCTGAACTACAACAGTAAGTGCACCACCGCTCAGTCTGAAATTGATGAAGCAGCAGACTGTTCAGGTCTTCTCGGAGTTCTCTTTCTTGACTTTCTTCTGGATCTAGATTTGGAGCCCATTTGTGTCTGATGGAAATTGTTTTTGTTGGCTGCCATCCTGCGTCGGTATGTCTTTCTTAAGTGAGTGGTAGGAAAGATTGGTTATCTGGGTATCCTAGGGCCTGACGAATCGCTGCCCAAAAGCTTTCGACGGTTTTCGGTTGGCCGTCGCAGAGAGACAGATGTTGTATCTGGCGTTGCGGCTCCTGATGGCGATTGCGATTTGCTGACGTTGCTTTACGCGTTTTCTGCAGCACTGGAAAGGTCACAACCAGTGGAGCAATAGAACCATATTGGGTAAGCTGAAACAGGAATCTGTGTTGTTGTTAGGTGTAGGTAGAAACTTGACTGTTCTTATTGCCCCGTTGTACAGGTTTTCTTGCTGATAAATGTCGCGTAGCTAAAAAGGTTTTCTTTGTTTCTATTTCGTTGCCGTTTGGGCATTGCGAACCCTGCGGACAGACCCAGGGCATTGCAGAGTTTGGGAATGCAAACTCTTCATGACGAGTCGTTGAAAGTGCATGGCAAAGGAGACTTGTTGGACCTCGCAGTATACGTGCTACAGACCATGGACCGCAAGGGAATAGAGTTCGGTCAATGTACGTTGTTCTTCCGACGGCTGGTATAGTAGTTGCACGGGGCGCAGCATGTACCATGATAGCACCGGGCCTCGTAAAATGGTGTAAATGGAACTTGTCAAATGTTAATACCTAAGTTTGTAATGATGTCGAACTGCGGCAGGCGCGTCTAAGTAGACATGTACGTCACCACAGAAGTGGAGAGCTGTAACTACTTAAATTGATCAATTAATACCGCGACCGCCCCGGCGGCGCGAAATTTTCACATATGCACGTGGCCAAACGAAATGTCTACCCGGATGCCGTATCCGCAAACTGTATATATAGCGATCATGCCACAACGATCAGAACAAGCGGCGGCAGCCTTACGCCCCGGCCGACCAGCCTGGGCCGGGCCGCGCCCGCCTATCATAATAATTACCTTATTTCTGTGTACGCCGTGGGCCCGGTGCATCATTATTCGAGGAACATTGCATGCCCGATGTTACACGTCACCATGCCCGAATTGGAACATGATCTACTCAAGAGGCTAGAGGGCATTAAGATCTGGCGATGTCAACTCAAGTATCCGCGACTAAATGCAACTGTGGCATGCCGTTAGTATACGTTGCTCCATTTTGAGGCCATGTGCCTCGCAGCCGGATGAGAGCCGTCGACAGTCATGGAGAGCTGTCATAAGATCAACGGAAGAAGCCATCTGACTGCAGTAAAGAGCAATATTCCTTGACTGCGTCCGACTCTCGTACGTCTCTCCAGACCTTGTTGGTATACCTCAGCCAGCTGGCCTCAGTGACCGGCTTCCCCAGAAGGTGCCTTCTCGGGATGCCTAGAATCTGATCGCGCAAGCTCCTCAGAGACAAATGAAAACTCTCAAACGCCGCACTGTTGGGTCCCTTCGCCGGCAGACCATAGAAGCTGACACTAGGACTGTCTCTCAATTCCCCCTTTGCATTCGACTCTCCGCTTGCCTGCAGCCGTTCATTCCGGCTCCGCTCGCTTGAGTTCCGTCGAGCCTTCCCATTAGCGCCATCTGTCCCTGGTCCGTACGTCCGATTTCGTACGGTCTGTACCACGTCCAAACCCGGTCCAGATCGCGGCGCAGCCAAAGCGGGGAACGCCGCTGTTAACTCCTCCTGCGCCGCTCGCAGTTGCCCACCTAGCAGCTCGCTCCCCCTCAGCTTGGTCGCCACAAAGACGACCTCGGGGGAGTGCCCCGCTCGCTGCGGCCGTTCTTCCGGGCTCCTCCGAGCTTCTGGTGGGCGGAATTCCGATGGGCGCCCGGCGGACGCCGAACTGGGCCGTTGCGGCTCCTCCCGCGAGCTGGCCGCAGACCCTGGTCGACTGTCCCCTTGCGACGGCCGGACCCCGGGTTGGTTAAGTTTAGGGTTAGGGTTAAGGTGAGGGTGGGAAAGGATGGGTGGCCCCGTCTGAGAAACGGGTCCCCCCGGTTGGCCCCGTCCTGACGCTTGAGAAGCGGTCACGCCGCTGGAACTAGAACCGGGTCTTTCGTTTGGAGGCCGCGGGGACTGGCTGGGTACGGGTTCTGATTGGCGGGAGGGGGGAGTCGGGGGACGGATGCTGAGAGGCCGGTAGATGCGGTCGCGAAGGAGCTGCGCCTGGTCAAAGAGAAACACGGTTGGAGGAACGGCCAATCGTTAGCCCGTGCGGTTCGTAACCTGGTGTAAAGCTATGCAAAACGCTTGCTTATAATCGGCCTGTTTTTGAGCCCGAAGTAGCGGGTGGGTAAAGGACTGGTGAAGCGCAGTCACAGACGCCGGAATTTTGAAGGAATGAAGAGCGGAATAACGGAATGCCGGAGAGCGCGGGCGGTAGCGCAAGCTGTGGCAAAGGAAGCGGAACTTCGAAGGAGGAAAAAGAATCACACCGCTGATTTAGGAACGCTTGAAGTAGGCAAAGGACGTACACGCCTCGTCGGATCTAGCGAAACCGAGGGTCTCATCGCAAGTGCTGTTTAGAACGTGAACCGTCCAAGTCTTGCCGTTGACGACGACATATGACGGTCATGAAATGCCTACCGCCCCTACAAGAACTGCAATTCGGTGGGAAGGCATAGCGATAAAATAAATTGAAAGAGCATTGCACGTCGAAGAGAACTGGATGAGAGCGCATGTCCATCGAGGAGACCAAACATAAAAGTAGACCCTTTTCGCGGGGGTTTCGGAACCGCAGGTTCATGGCAGCATCCACCTCTGGTTCGTACCGAAGTTCGGACAGGAGGGCAGAGTACAATCCTGCCTGTTACTGTCAGCCGACGCCCGCGTCCCCACGTAAACTATGCGGATGGCACCGCGGGTGGCAAGAATGAATGCTGATGGCAGCTGCTGCCGGTTCCGACGCCGATGGGAATTCAAACACGTGTCTTGAGTTTGACGTCAGCAAACGCCCCCGTCAGAAGCATGCTTGGGTCAGCGTCGGTTCGGGGACGGGTGCTCTCATCGCCTGCTGTACTCTGAACCCTGGCATGGGAGAGGACAAAGGAAATAAGACACGTGGCATTAAGACAGGTGTCAGCTTCTCACCGCATGCAGCAGCTCCCACAGCCGGCGGTCCTCTAGTCCCTCGCTGACGACGATGATGACGTGGCACACCGAGAGGAGAAAGACGGCCTGCTGCAGCGCCATGGCTTCAAGCGCAAGCTCCGCTGCGGGGGGATCCCCCGGAAATGGAGTCACAGATGAGGAGCCGTCGGGGCGGGTGATGTCAGTGAGAACGGAGGGGCTGAAGACGGGCTGCAAAAGCACAATAGGCGGTCTGATTAAGAAAACTGTTGTTCAAAAAAGG
Organism: Klebsormidium nitens; assembly: GCA_000708835.1. NCBI lineage: Eukaryota > Viridiplantae > Streptophyta > Klebsormidiophyceae > Klebsormidiales > Klebsormidiaceae > Klebsormidium > Klebsormidium nitens. Next base: position 39,549 of record DF237434.1, on the reverse strand, counting down.
CCGGATGATTGGAATCAAGAGGCGCGAAGATACGTTATTGCCACCGAAGTAGACACTAGAGGCGGGGTTGATAACATTGTGAACGGAGGGGCTGAAGACGGGCTGCGAAAGCAGAAGAGAGGAATTTGGCATAGAAATTTGTTCCTCCAACAAGCTGGACGAACGAGAGTAATGTTACGGACGCTCTCAATACAAAATTATACAGTAGAGGCGGACACTTGTGAGAACAGAGGGGCTTAAGAGGCTGCGAAAGCAGAAGAGAGCGCTCTGCTTCGGAGGATTGTCGTTCGTGAAAAGCCGGAGGAGAGACAAACAATTGCTGGAAAGAGACGGTCGAGGCGAGAATGTCTGTCAGAATGGAGGGGCTAAAACGGGCTGCTAAAATAGAGAGAGCGCTCTTCAAAAAATTAGTCCTTCATAGATAAGTGGACCGATGAGAATATGATACAGCCGGAGCTAAATTAAGGTGGCTTCAAAGACGGTTGGAGCGGAAGATATCTATGAGAGCGTATGGGCAAAGAACGGGCTAAGAAATAAGTGAAGAGCCCTTTGACCTGACAATCTGTCGTTTGTATGAAGCCGGATGAGAAGGATCAAGAGGAGCAATTAGCATGTAAGAGTTTGACTAAGAATGAAAAAGACGCAAGAGGAGGGTGAACGGAGGGGCCGAAGAAAAGCTGCAAAAGCCAAAAAAACGCGCCGACCTCACCGTTTGTCGATTTTAGAAAGTTGGACAAATTAAGGTGCGTAAAGGTGGGTTGGGGATTGAAGTGTCTTTGAAAGAGAAGATAGGGGCGGTCATGTGCACGAGAACGGAGGGGCTGAAGACGGGCTGCATAGCAGAAGAGAGCACTTTGACGCAGAATTTCGTCGTTCGACAAATGACCGGATGAAAGAGGTAAAGTGGAGTGCTTCAAATGTATGAATCTTCGTAGACGCTAGAGGCGGGTGATATGTAAGAACGGCGGGGCTGGAGAAGAGCTGCGGAAAACGAAAAGAGTGCACCGATCTAGAGGTTTGTCCTTCGTGGATCCCTTTGGATATGCTCTTGCAAAAACGACGGAAAGACAGCCGCCCCTCAGTGGCAGGTGGTTCTTAAGGTGAGATATATGGCCATAGAGGCTGACGAGGCTGCAAGAGGAAGGACTAAACACAAAAAATGCTCTGCGAGTGTTTGTCTTGGGGAAGACGGAGAAGGGGTAACCAACTACTGGGGAATGAGATCGCAGACAACAACCGGCTTTCAGTGAAAAAAGGGGCTCAAGACGTGCCTCAAGAGGAGGGATTAAGAGACTCAGGTTACAATGTACAGGCCGAGGAAAAAAGTGAACCGTAGGTGGGCTCTTGATCGAGTTGGAAGCGAGTGAGATGAAACTTGAGAGGTTCTGGACACTGAGAAATTGACAGGTTCATCGAGCCAAATGGGCTGACTGGTCAATTTTGAAGAGATGGTAACTTAGACCAGGTATTTAAAAGTGTCAGGTACAAATCAAGAGCGCTCGCATCACCTTCTTCCGAGTTTTGCAGCACGCACCATCGTGGCAAATTTCCCGGGCATCGAAGGCTCTAGGAACACGAGAGCAACGTTAGATAGACCGACTCATTTTCCATTCAAACCTCACCTGTGAGTCCAGCAGGACGAGCCTCTCTGCAGTTGCCCGCATTTCCACCCCGCTAGAACTATGCCTCGCCAACATTCTCGCCTCCTCAGACTGCACCGCAAAGGGCGGCGGGGTACGGCCTGCCACTATGCTTGGATGATCTGAAGCCAGACCGTATAGGGCGTTCAGAATGGTGCTCTTTCCAACGCCTGGGGCTCCCAGGACTCCAATGACTTGGTAGTCAACGTTGCTTTCGGATAAGAACTGAAGAAGCGAAGGAACGGGGAGTTCATTTGAATTTGGACAGACAGGGAACAAGCGAAGGAGCCCTTGGAGAGAAAGTGGGGAAGGAAGGAAGGAATGAAGAATCGAATATAGGTGGTCAGATGAACGGGTATGTTTAAGGTGATACGGAGCCCCTCAAAGAACTCTGCGCAAGCGCAAGTGTCGTAAAAAGAGGCCATAGGAACTCCATACCTGTGGCATAATCACTGGCAATTCTCTGATTGGATGAGTGGAGTGGTGCATTTCCCGTGGCCTGATCTAGCCACAAAGACCTTCACTGAAAAAGCAGGATGAGCGGACCAAGTGTACAGCTATGGCAGTCCAAGTTCTTCCCTCCAGAATCTGCCACAGCTCCAGAAGCAATTCTCAGGTGGCTTCTGAGTATCCTTTCCGATGAATGACAATCATCCCAGTCCCCCCAAAAGCATTCGCCAACACAGACGCACCTGGTTGACTTTCTCCCCAGTGTGTTCCCACTTGTCATCAATGATCTTCAGGCTGCCGATCGGCCCAGCCTTGCTCTTCAGAGCACTCTCATCTTTCATGATCTTCAAGATGGGTCCCCGCTGCTCAGCAGCACGAGGCTCTGCATGACCGGCCTTCGCTCCCATTATTGTCGGAACAATTCCTGGTCCCAGGATCCCTCTAGCTGCCATCCTCTCCGAAGGTGTGAAGTGATCTGATAGCTGTGGATCCTGACAGATTCTCAGGGAAGAACTTTGTGGTGCATAACTAGCGGTGCATGATGGTGAGTTTGGTGGTGCAAGAACAAAGTGGATGCGACTTTACAAGGTCATGCACCACTGTTGATTCACATGGCTCCAACTTTTAAAAAGAGCCATCGCAGAATGATGCTTCAAACGAGCAAGTAGCAATTGGTTATGCCACTCTGGAGAGCCCTTTGACCCCCGCCTGATCTCAAGAAGCCCTCACAAACAATCGCAGTTTTGGCAGGGTACGCTTTCTGAATGAATGCTGATTGCAATGCTGTGATGAATCAAAATGCTTCTACCACCACCTTTAGAAAAGTTGAGCTTTCACTTTGATGCTGTTCTGCGACAGCATGCCAGCCTTCAACAGCTGTCTTTCAATGCCATCAAAAAGTCGCAGCTTTCTGGCCCCCCCAGACCCAGAGCGACTTCTGTGCCACTGGAATTTGCAACATCGGCTGGTCTGCAGCTCAATGCTGATGTCAGTGACGGTGAAAGTTCACTGCACAGTTTGGAAACGGAATTTGGAACTTCGAGTCGGTCAGCACCCCTTCAACTGCTCCCAACTTTGTCCCATGCTGAATTTTCAACACCTTCAAGACGTCTTGGGCCCTAAGGATACTGGGGCGCTCATTGTCCTGCTTTTCCAGGTTTCGTGAACGCAGGTGATGTACACTCTTGGACGCGCCCAAGGAGCACCACTTGTCATCAGAGCATTGCTCGGTCGGAAAGGTAGTATTTTGGTGATTCGAAGTTTGCTTATCCGGGAGTACAACTGAAAGAACAACGGAGAAGGAAACATTCAGAGCCGCTTTTGCCGGGTCTTCTTGGCAGCCCAGTATGGGAAAGAAGGAGGAGACTTTTGAGGCGGTCCTCGCGCGGATGAAAGTGAAAGGCCCTTTGATGATGCGGGAACAATTGAAGCTGCTGACAGTTGCCGCTGTGGAAGGGGTCGGAGAGAAGGTCACCAGGAACGAGCTGTTGGCCGCAGCGCACATGGTTTCCAAAGAAGCCACAAAAAGTAGGTTTCGTTGAAGTTGGTTAGTGCACGGGTTCCTGCATTCTTGGGGTCTTCCAATTCTGGGGTGTGGGTTCTGGTGCTTCTCAATGCTGATAGGGCGCAAGGTTGGGAAAGGCCAGCGGTTAAGTAGTCAGGTCCGTAGTCTAATCTGGTCAATGTGACTTTGAGACCGGTCTGCATCAGCCTGCTGAAAGATTGTTTGATTGATGACATGAGAAACTGCTGCGTATTGGCAGCAACCATTTCCAGTACCTCCAGTCATTGCAGTCTCCCGCCGACTCAACGAAAGCAAAGGTGGTGTGCGTTGACAAGCCATCGAGAGAGCTTGTGATCATGTCTCCTCTGTGAAATCAAGGGTGGTGTGACTCGCAAGCACAAGAGAGCTTGCCTTTATCATCATGGCTATGGCTGTTGTAGGATCGTCGGAGCCCTCACATTCAGATGAGCCCATGACAAGCCCCCCAAGACCGGAGCGAGGACAAAGGGAAGCTACCCGCAACAGCCTCTCTCTGATGACAGTTGGCAGTGGGAGGGCCTTAGTCACAAGGTTTTGGGGTGGCAGGTGCTACTTTGGGGGTGAAAAAGTAGACCTGAGCAGTGGTCAAGAAGCGGGGAAATTGCAGACTTGTTTGAGTTCTGACAGGGCATATACTGCTAACGTTGTTGCAGCCGCGATGGCATGGTCGGGTGAAGTCGACAAAGAAGACGGGCTCCTGCTACTCAACGTCCTCCTGCAAGCCGTCTCTGCCTTCGTCACTGTTTGCCACGGCTTCACGGCGGGGGCGGGGCCGACGCTCCTGGCTGCAATCAGGGCCACCGCAACCGCAGTTGTTGAGGTGTGTTGGAGAGTTTGAAAAGTTCAAAAGACCGTTTCTGCGTTCCTACGGACAAACGATATCTGGAGAGATGTTTGACGGGTGACTCAGACCATACCTATTTCCCCGAGCGTATTCTGAACAGTTCTTGGTCTGTGGGGCGGGGCCGACTCTCCTTGCAGCATCAGGGCCACCGCTACTGCAGATGTGAGGAAGCTGTTTGAGATCTGAGACTGCTGCTTTGTTATCGAGAATGGCTGTATTCCTCGTTCAGGATTACAGTTGCCCGTTAACATTTCTCAGTCTCTGTGAAATCTCTCAGTCTTCATTTCGCAGCTGATTGGTGTTGATCAAGTTGGCACTGATTGGTGAGAGATGAGGGGGATTAGGTAAACTCGCTGTGTTACCCTGGTCACAGATGTCAGGAGCTGTCGCTTTGTGTGTGCCTACTCCAGATTCTCTCCAAGCTAGATGTGACCACTTTCTGCATCAAACTCAGACTGCGGTCTTGTGCCGGGCTGCGGTCCAGCTTCCTAGAAGCTGTTCAACCTCTGAGCAACGTGCCACCGGCTGAAGGCAAAGCGTGTGCGCCAATCAACCGGTCAATGTCGTCTGCCACTGTATCCCGCAAGCCCACTGATTTGACCTCCAATTTCAATAGTTTGTTTCAACTTTCAACGGTTTGTTTCCGTAGTGGTTCTCAATCTGACGCTGCCATGAAACGGCGAGCCTGTCTGACGTCACCCCTTTTCTAAGCTTCCCGCAGCCTCTCTGTCGTACAGCCATGATTCATCCAACATGGGGGGTTCTGTTTCGCCCTCCAGGACCGGAAAACCCCGCTGCACAATGTGGAGCAAATGAAGTGGCTCAAGAGTTGCGCAGCTTCCGATCAGGCCCTTTCTGTTAGCTGAAATTTCATACTTCAGACTCTGCACTTTCCTGCCAGGCTGCGGCCATCTCCTGGAGGGCTGCATCTGCCTCTTCCAGCGAGGCGCCATCGCCGAAGACAAAACTTTTGATCGACCCTTCTAAGTTATCTGCCTAGATACTCGGTTTTCGGGTTAGGTCAGAAGAATACTCAGACTGCGTTTTTGTGACAGGCCTCAGCCCAGCTTCTGGAGGGCTGCATCGACCTCTTCCAGCGTGGCGCCACCGCCGAAGACAGGGCCTCTGCGCTGCCAAAGCTCGCGGGCCGGGTTTGGGAAACCTGCGAGGCGGTTAAGAAGGCCCCGACGAGTAACCAGGTCGCGGTGGGCAGGGGGCTTGCGCTGCTGGCGGCAACTGTCAAAGACACGCTGCGGGAGATGGGGGAAATGAAGGAAACGACCAGCGGTCAAAATGGGGGGGAGAGCGGAAAGGAAGGGGCACAGCCCGAGAGGGGGGAGGGGGGGGCAATGAAGGAAAAGACAAAAGGTCAGAGCGATAGGGAAGGGGCGCGGCTTGAGGAGGGTGAAAAGTGTGCGACGCGCAGTCAGGGGCAGGCGGATTATCACGATAAGGGGGGTGAGAGTGCGAGCGAGAGAGAAGGTCTAGGTGGGGGTATGGCGTTGGAGGGCAGGGCGACCACGAGCAGCGAGGCGAGTGCTTCGAAGGGGGGCGCATCGGGGGCGTCTCTCACTGGCCAGTCGGCGGTATCGAACGGGCAGAGTCGCGACGCAACAAGCGTTTTGGGGGACGGTTTGAAGCGGATGCACTTGGGGGACTCGGCCATCCGAAGTTCGACGAGTTCCAGTCAAACGAATGGCAAGGCTGGTTCGGAAACACCAAGCAGAGCTGGCAGCGGGGATCCTAACGTAGAAGAGGGGAAGGCGGGGATGTCATCGGACCGGGGGACGAAAGCTGGGTCATCAGAAGATAGGAACGTATCACAAGGTCGGGGGGAAACGACAGCGTCGCAGGAGGGGCTGAGAGTCGGAAAGGCTCGAGACGGGGCAGAAGCGACGGCGTCGCGAGAAAACGAAGCCTCAGCCTCGTTTGAGACGTTACCGAGAAGCGAAGAGTCGCAAGCGGGGGGAATAGCCGAAGCCCCGCATACGGGGGGAAAGACGACCGAACCTCAGGGGGGGGACCAAAAGACGGAATCGAACGACAGGGGCGCATTGAGCCTGCCAGACGATTTGGGGGACATGGCCGAGATCCTGGACTACAACCCCGAGTTCGACGCGGAAGATATGGAGCTGGTGCGTGCGGCGGTGCTAGTAGCGGAGGGCGTGCTTGCGCTGCTGAAACAGCTGCTGTACGTCGTGGCCAAGTGGGCGCCCCCACCGGACTGGAGCAAGGACGCGGCGCTGAATGTGCTGGAAATGCTGCATGGCGACTGCAGGTGAGGGTCATTTCACAGGTAATACATTCGCGTCTGAACGATTGTGCTTTTTCTAGCTGGAAGGGGGCATAGGACGCGGCGCTGAACGTTTTGGAGATGGTGCACGGGGACTGCAGGTGGGGGCGACTGCGTTTCTTGTTTGGACTGTTCTTGTTGGGGAAGCGCTGAATTTCAGCAACGTGCGGAACCATGCCTGTCTGGGGAGGTGGAGTGCAGCGTCTCGTTGTCAAGGGTGCCAAGAATGCGGCGCTGACTGTGCTGGAGATGCTGCATGGGAACTGCAGGTGAGGTTTTCCTGGGCGGGGTCGCAGCTTTGTCCGAACGGTCGTTGATTTGGTCGAAACGTTCGCGTCAGGGACAAGCGGAATGGCTTGTGGAGAGCCGGACGCGGCGTGAATATTTTGGAGAATCTGTCACGGAGACTGCAATCGAGGGGGTCATCTCAGCGTCCGAGCAATTTTTGCTTTGGTTTTGGTGACCTTCAGCAACGATTCTAGTCTTCATGGGGGACTTATTCTGAAGTTTAGGGTGCATAGGCGTGCAGCTGTGGCACTTTGATAAGTTGAGGCCAAAGAGATGAGGCATGCTGACTCTGGCGTTTCGGGGGTTCTGCTGCAAGCGATGCTGGCTCGGTGCAATGTCGCAAATGCGTAGACGAGTCTTGAGGAACCGAATTCGCTGATGACCACGTTTCAGTCATCGACGGGGCATAAGACCCCTCCCTGCTGGTCTCGACTGTTGTTGTGGACGTCTTTGACTAAGTGCGAGCCTACTGAGGGCCCTCGTTTATGAAAAGCGTCTTGAACTGAGAAGTCAGCGCTTCAATTTGATCATAGATTCTGCCAGGCCTCCTCCTCCCTCAGCATAGACTGGTCAGACCAGACTCGCATACTTTTGGGCGTGGGTTCTTACCACAGAAGTTGAAACGGCATCCAAGAGAGTAATTTAAGGAAGGCCATCGGTCATGGCTTCTTGTGATGCTCCTGATGAGGACGTCATTTCAAAGAGCGGTCAAATGATTGTTGTTTTGGCGTCTGATTCGAGGATCATTCGATTGTGTGTTCCTGCAGTGAAATCTGCTTGCAAGTAGAGGAGCTCGGCGCGTGCCTGTATCCCCCCCAAGAGATTGCGTCTCTACGGAAGAGGACAACTGTGATTGAGGAGAAAGTGAACAACGTTGACGACATCATACACGAAGCAGTGGAAGGAGGCGCGAGTGCGGGCTATGAAGATGCAGTAGCTAGTACTTTGCAAGCATGCCAGGACCTTCATCAATTGATCGTTGAAGGTGTCGGACCCGATTCTGAAGACGAATGAAGCCTCTAAGCTGTGTTTGTGCTTCAGGGAATACTAAAAGTATGGGTGGCTCAGTGTCGTGAAAGAGACTCAAGTTGCTCGTCAACATTCTGTGACAAAGTGTAGTGTCAGGCATTCCGCTGTTCCCTAACAGCACCGTCTGTTATTGAAATCACACATGAAAGACCATCAGATTGTCTTACATGATGGGGGCTTGATTGCCGGATCAGTGTTGCTTCTATACACACAGCTCGCGCACGGCATGAGGCGTGACAACAAAACTCTATCAATAATTTGATCTACATGCTTCTTGCATATCTATGCACGAAGCTCAGTAACATGGTTAGTACATGGGACCCCTGACATACGCTTTCAGATCGCAGACGACGATCTTGACAGACACCATATCCACAAGCAAGATCGAAATAAACTTGAGCTGGAGTTGCGTTATCGCCTAATTCAAGGCTGAAATGTTCGCGAGCTCTTCTAACTGAAGGGTTTTCTCTCTTTGACTTGAAGCGCGCTCTAAATCTAGAACTTTGTTGTCTTTACATAAGCAAAAGCATGCTTGTATGAATAGTCGACACAATAAATTAACTGCTAGCTTCGAGCATGGCCAAAACATTCGGAGGTTTTCCTACGTGCTGGCCTACTTCTCAACCAATAAAGTGCTAAGGACACTCGAACTCTTTGTGACTTCGGACCAGGACGTGTTACCAGTACGACCAGACGACACGGTGAACAAAGTTGCAGGCGGAGGCGGCAACGGTGGTAGATCCATTTGCTCAGAGAGCATTGCGAGACACTCCCGCATGGTTGGCCGCAGAGTGACTACCGTGTGGACACAACGGAGAGCCACCTGCAATCGTTGAAGAATCTCGTGTGCTGTTTTGCCTTTTCAATTTATCTTCAACTTTGACATTCAAAGGATTCCTTGAAGCATTTGCAATCAGACTGTCCCAAAAATCAGTCTGACCAAGCAAGCGGTGGGAAAAGTGAGCAATGGAGATGCAAACGAGGCTGCCAGGCATCACTGGCAATAGAGAGCCATCACAAAGTCTTAGGAACGATGGATTCCACACGACATCAAAATCTGATCTCCTAAGCGATTGCCTTTCATTCGACATGTTGCTACCTTTGCAAGTTGTGTGCTGTGTCCTGACACCCTCCATTGCCCACGCGTTCTAAACTTACTTGCAGCGCAGCCAGCATGCTAGATTTGTGCTCGTCCACAGATGTCCTCAGGGCTGGATCAACAAGGCTTAGAAGGTCGCCCCCGCTAGCCACGGTCCAAGCCCACTCCGTCAAGAATACCTGGATGAGGGGCACAAGACAATATGTAGATAGACATGAAGACTTGAGTCCTAGCTTGCACAGACCCCTATTAACCGAAAGTACAAAGATCCTCAATTCAATATTGAGGGTTTAAATTAGGATGATGATGACGCTCGAGAGGATGGGTCAAAGTCGTGAGGCTTGCAAGTCGAGATGGTACAATAAGGGTGACACGATTGACTGCTTACCTCTTCATCGTTCCTAGAGGAGTCGGTTGGTCGTCGGCCTGTCACCAAGCACAACAGGACGACCCCAAAGGCGTACACGTCGGACTTCTCGGAGACTTGCCCAGTCGCAACATACTGTTCAGGTTGCAAGTGGGGCACCGTAAGCAACCATGCCCATGCTCTCGAAAGCAAGAATCGAAGGCTAGAGTCGAAGGTGGTAAGATAGAGAGATACGACTTCATCAAGTAAACAAGCAGCCGTGGCATGTATTGTGTATAAGAATTGGTAATCTAGCATCAAGCCGGATCCAACATTGAGCAGATTCATACGGCTCACAGAGCACTTGTATCAGAAGACAACGCAAAACGATATGTCATCCGGCCCGCTTACCTCAGGGGACAAGTAGCCCCACGTACCTCTCACCCCTGTCAGGTCAAAGAAAGTGGTACATGGATATTCAAAATTGTTGGCTTTTGACTTGCAATTTACTCCAAATCAAGAGAAAAATCAGGTCACACTCGAGTCGTTTCTCATTACACAAGTTACATTGACAATGGACCAACCAGTTACTGGCAAGGTGCTAGCAAGGGAAAAATGACGCAACCATCTACCTAAGCTAGGCCCAAACACAAACTGCAAACGTTAGAAGCCTTTCTCCATCGAGCTTGACCTACTGTTTCGAAATCACAATGCTGGCAATGCATGTCGATTAGTAAACAGTAAGAATAGTTGGTCGCACCGGTAGAGACATGCGTGTCCTCATCCCTTGCAAACTTCGCTACCCCAAAGTCAGCAACTTTCGCCTCTAGCTCCTTATCAAGGAGAATATTGGACGGTTTTACGTCCCTGCAAGGACGTTGCATAAGAAAGTCATGAGGCAAACAGTGCGCCACAACAAAGGAAAACTTCGTATTTTACTGGTAGCTCAAAGGGATTCGGTTCCAATTACTAGAGATACCCTGTCCAGGCTTGATTAGTTGAGGACATCAATAATTGAAAGATCTTCCTCAGAAAGACTTTGCCTTCAATTAAACCAGGATTGAGGGCAATAGCAAGCCGAGAACCTTCAACTTAAACTTGCTGGAGTCCTTACCGGTGGATGATGCGAGGCTTGCAATCCTGTACAGCAAAAGAAACATTGGTTTTGCACCTTGAACACAGCCCACGTACGATTAGGGCACACAGGCTTGCTCCTCGCATATACTAGACGTGACCTGCCAAAAGTGTCACGAGCTGTTTTCTATAAGCGCTTGAATTCCGCCAGCAACATAAAACAGTCAAGCGAAAAGATGCTGACCTGAAATACATGCAACCTATTGCCCCATCAAGTGGTCGACACAATAGCAAGACTTCTAGACAAGCTAAGCACAGCGACCATAAAGGCGCTCCAAGTCGAGGACACAGGGAATTGCCACCTACCTCATGCAGATATATGAGCCCTTTAGCGGTCCCCAAAGCGATCTGGAATCGCTGCTTCCAATCCAGAGAACGCGCAGGCCTTGCGGAGATTGGCCCGCTAGCGAATAAATGGTCTTCTATTGATCCGTTAGGCATATACTCATAGATCAACATGGCGTGGTCGTTTGAAGCATGTACGCCCTTGATACCAAGAATATGCCGATGTCTACAAGACCCCATCGAAGTCACCTCCGTCATGAACTCCTGCGCAAACAGAAGATCACTCACATTAAACTTGGACCACGTAGGTCGCCCTCATACCGTGGACCGTGGAGCCATTGGTTTTCAATATCTTGCCCGAATATGCTCTTTCTCAGAAAACGAATAAAGTCACTAAGAAGCACAAGTTCCGGCTTGAACCATCTTTTAACCATGATCCAAGTTGACAACCAAACATAGATTCAAGCATCTCATCAACGCATTCAGCACATTGGTTCAAGGTATGGTTGCCAAGACGTACCTCAGTACCTCGCATCGAAGATGGCTTTGCAATCTCCTTGATTGCAACCCGTGTCCCATCCAACAACTCTCCTAAATAGACCTTTCCGGATCCTCCCTCGCCAATCAATCGCTCAGTTGCAAAACTCTTTGTTGCAGCTTCAAGCTCCCCCAGAGAGAACCATTGCAAGGGTTCCAGGCTTTTGGACTTTGCCAACAATTTCGCCCTAAAAATGCTTTCGTCCTGCATTGATTGGGAGTGCTCTGCCCTCCGCCATACTCGTCTCCACATGACGACCCCAAGGACGGCCAATGCTAGGACGCTGCCAAGCGCTAGTATGGAGGTTAGACTTAAAACAAGTACCTTTTTCCTACTTCTGTGAGCTTTCCTTTGTCCGCCAGATTTTGCAGCGCTGTAGCGGATTTGAAGCTCATCCGGAAAGCCATTGTAGCACTGAATACGTTCCTGAATCTCTGATAAACCTAGCGAACCATACCAACTAACGGCAGAAAATATGCCACACAAGCCTTGCGTGTATATATCTGCTCCAGGCCCTGCCATGCTTGTGTAGACTTGTTGAAAAACTAAAGGACAACTGCCCGTTTTGTTGCATCGATTGGAATCACACACTGCATTCAACTGTTCTCGAAGGACCACGGGAGTCGATGTAAAGTTTTTGCACCTCTGAGCAAAAAGGAAGATAAAGCTGGTCAGTTGACATTGGTTGTAAAGAGTCGCAGACAACCCGTGTGCAACAAGTTCTGCCTTGAATTGGGCGCTGCAAGCCAAAACCTGTCCCTGCAAAAGAGAGATAGAAAAAGTCTTCAGCTTTAGATCTTGTCTAAAATCTTCACTACAATCTGGCTAGGAAAAAGGAACACTTGCAAAACCTGACACGCAATGAGCGTCATTCAAACGAAATGAACCTCTTTTTGGGAGCCATGTTCCGTTCAATCAGCATGAAAAGTGCCACATCACAACCAAAATGCCTCAAAGAAGCTGAAGACAACATTCTGCTTGCCCTTACAATGCTCAAAATCCTTGCAGACCCGTAACTTTTCATGGACCTTTCAACAAAGACGTTGACAAGTTCTCACAGAGCAAACGCACCTTACCTCAAAATTGAGCATACCGGTCCGGTTGGCATACTCGTACCAGAACATGCTTGTCATCGTGAAGATAATATCGCAGCATAAATCGCTTCGATATGCAGTGGGCCCGCATGACTTGTATGCTGCCGACCAATCCAGAACGTTGAAGTCCAAATCGGTACATGACGGTGATTGTGGAAGATAGTCCACAGGATTACCCCATAGACATGTGGCAATGCTATTGGCGAGCGTGAGAGGATATGCAGCAGTCACAAGAGCAATTTGTGCAAGCTCTGCAAGTCGAAGTGCAATCAGATTAGTTTCCAAAACGGCTCAACTAGTCTAAGAAGAGCTTGCTGATTAAAGATCTATGATACTTGAGATTGATCAGGAGAGACCAGGCGCCTAGACATGTTCAACAGCCTCGAATTCGGTGTTGGGATCTGGTGCTACAAATACAAATGCAACTCACCTTTGCACTCGGCTGTATTGATGAGCGATGTATCAGTCTGGTCAATATTTTGTAGAGACGAAACAACGTAGTCCATAGTTGCAATACACACCCCACATGATGGTTGGTCCCAACAAGTAGCGGAAGCTACTCCTGCACATGCGAGTGGCACAACGCTTTGTTCACTTTGCAAACAGACCATTGGCAGCAAGCTTTGCGTCCCTTAGCCTCTCTTATGGCGCGTCGCTCTGCTTTTACGAGCTGTTTTACCACGAACTCTCATACCGTGCAAAGCTTTTCAACTCGAAACGAGAAACTCTCTGAGTAGCAAGGTAAAACGAGCAAGGTGAAACAGAAAAGCAGTTGCTGCCCAAAAAGAAGTAGGAAGCCACAACGTCCACTAGGTGCGACCAAGCAAGATCGGGGCTTTCTATATTTAACATCAGTTTGAGACGCCCTATCGCAACCTTCTGAGAATCAGATCTGTGCCAAGATGGGCCAACGTAGTCGATACATCCCCTTGCTAACTTGACTGCTAGAAATCCAAATGTTTAGTATTCACCAGCACTCTGTGTCAAAACGGCGTTCCTTGTGCATGCAGAAAAATTCGACAATAAGCAAGCTTAAAGTAAAAAGGTTAAAGAGTCCAAATCCTTTTACCAATCGAAAAGGATTTTGAACGGAGTACTGCAATCTGCGGGGCAACGGATCTAACTCAAGCATCTTAGAACTTGGTCGGTGATCATTCTTACCAGGGTACGAATAGTTCGTCAACTTCTCGAAAGCTGCTACAGTTGTCAGAGTATCTCCGCAAGCAGGTCTCCACAGCTTGGTGCTATTCCCTAAGCAGGTTGCTAACCCGTTTCTTGGAAAGCCGACCGCCGCCAGGGCTGCCTCCAAAACCTGAGATAGGTTAGGAGAATCTGATGAGGAACCATTTTATGAAATCTCCTAGATATATCTTTGATGTAGTTCTCAATCAATTGAGTCGGATAGGCGATGTGAAAGACAAGCCTAGAAATAACGAGCCTTTTTTGAAGGTTCGAGCCCTTCCGATGATTGTAAGGTAACATACAGACCTTGCTGTTAGATTGACGTTGTGAACATCATCCTTCTAACTCACAGTTCGTCAATCTAAAGTGTCTTGATAAGTTGATAAAGCTGGAGCACCAAGGACAATCGAGCCTGGCGCATGGATCTGCATAGCTTTTCTAGTATCCCCATCCTTCGCTCACCATAAAGCATTCCGTAGCTGCATCCTTGGATATAAGAAGTTGGTCCGTTTTGTTTGCATGGCGAACCCACGACTGGTACAGTAAGCCATCAACACGTCTGCAGCATTGGGGACCAAAGGAGAGGCTTCCAGAACTCGTGGTACCTGCAAAACGCCTTCTATATCAATACTTGTCTCGAAGTTGCTGCGCACGACGACGCCCCGGCGATGTAGAAACTCTTCTTCAGATGTGCAAGAGACCAGTCGAGCAGGACAAAGGGCACTCAACACGTTATCTCGTGAGGGAAAAACCTTTTTGGGGATGCTTGAAGGGCAACTTGATAATGCAAAGCTTGTTCTGGTGGAGACTGTTCGTTTAGTGTTGACTGTTCGTTTATCGTGGACACCAGATTCTCGAGAAGAACACCTAGATCCGAGCGTCAACTGCGAAAATCACCGCGCAGAATTCTGATGAGAGACAGTCCTTACCATTTCCACATACATCTACCGTGCTTTGGACATCTTCGGTTGTGAAGATGAGAGGGCAGGTTGTGACGGTAGCTTGTTGGAGGACTCTAGCACTTCCTGCAAAACAAGGATTACTCATAAATGGACGCGCACTTCAAAGAGGGGGGCAGACTGCCGACAAACTCTGCAAATCTTTCTAATCAGACGGCCAACCAGACTAACAGTCCACATCGCTTTACATGTGCGGTCACTCTTCAGGTGGATTAGCTGGGATCAGCGGTGATTATTGATCGCCTTGTGACTTTCACGAAGCTTTGAACGGTCAATCAAACTCAATGTCAAGCAAGCTGCCAGGAGACGCGACCAAACAGTCACTGAGCAACTGAGGTCAAGGTGCACTGATCCTGAGACGCCCTTCAATCTGGGTGTAATCTTGTTCAGTGACTTTGCAGTTGTCCAGAATCCCAGTACATGTGGCCCACGAAAGTGCAAGGTGCTGGGTGGATGGAAAAGGTGTCTGTCAATACTGAAGACTCGGATTTGAAATTTACTGCACCAAATTGACCAGTTTTGCCGCATAACAAACTTGGTAGCGCATACTTTGACACAAGCAGGTTACTGGTCACACAAAGTCCTCCTACTACTGTTTCTACACAGTATGCTGCCCGGACATGTAACTCCTGTAGCAGAGATGGGTAAGCTGTCTAAGCTAACCTGTCTGTGAAGGAACTCACCATCAACCGGGACAACATGAGGCAAGAGCGCGATGATCCACAAGAACAGGATGACTCCAAGCCTTCTCTTGTTGCCCGGGCTAAAACACTGGTACTTGTTTTGCTGCGCCATCCGCTTAAGAGGTTCCTGTCATTTGCTTGAACGTGGAGACAGAGCGCGAGACAGCGCACAGCGCGCAACGCTGACTTCCTGCAAGGAGATCGACGGAAGGTGAGTTGCCATTATTGGCATGCCTTGAAAAGAACTGCGTGATGCTTGTAATGTCTTTCCCCTCAGCAATTCTCAGACAGCGACTCGCCTGCGCTACTGTATCTCAAGCGGGCAGCTTGCACAATGGTGCTATTGTTCTAAACTTGCTTCGGAGCAAGTTATTCCAATGAAGCCTTTGCCAACCTTGCTGAATGGTCTCTCTATCAAGGTAACAGGTCCTTCTGAGTTGACAACAAGGTGTTGTAACGAGTCTCCCCAACACCTCGTTCTTGAGAAGATTCGCATTGGAGTGGTAGAAGCCTTAGGCAGATCAGAAGTACGACTTCAGGGCATCTGGTGGGAAATCAGACCGGATAGCAGTTCCTACTGACTCCAACGATAGCCATTCAGCCCATCGGCTCAAAAGACGATGCATTGCTGCTTGCTTCTGGACCACTCCATCGCTGCAATGATTTTGCATTTTAATATCTTCGGTGTCTTCACCCAGCATGATGATGGAGCCTGCTGCTTGTTCTGTGAGGTTTTGACAAGACAAGACAGATTTATGCACTGCAGGTGATACCACATCCTGATCTTGAACCTGGTTCTGCTCACGACTGAGTCTACGTTGAACTTGCACAACATAAGACTAACACTGAAAAGCGCAGCTCAGAAACCACCGGATTCAAAATTCACCCTGCTTCACAAAGTCAGGAGGATGAGACGATACAATTTGCCCCACCATACCGCAGAACCAAAATGGAAAATCGTACTGCTCAATTTTTTAGTGACAGAGAGACTCACAATGCTGCCGTGCTTTCCTCACCTACTCTGAAGGAACGACCTGCATTTGTATCAGACAAGGCAGCAGCCACTGAGAGAGGTTCGCAGCCCTGATGTTGCTAGCTCGGGGGCCAGTCACACGTGGTTAAGAGGAAAGACACTGATTCTGAGACGATGCAGTACTTTCAAACTTACCTTTCCGCTTGAAGGTAGTTGCTACTTGAGCTGAGAAGAACACCCTCCAAAGTGGCCAGTCATGACATTAGGCTCCCTTGCCAAAACCGCGTCTGGCATCTTTCCCTCCAGGCTCAGCGCTCAAGTCGAAGGGGCGTCGAAGGCTTCCTACTTGCACTTTGACCGACTTCTAGGTGCCACACAAAGCCAGCACAAAGCACCTGGAGCGCCAGCACTCCCTCAAGAGACATGCATGGAAGAAGATGATGAGCAAAGTTTCGTACGCAGGAGTCTGAACACATGGCATGGCTGCAGCCTCTGGATTTCAGTTTGACAGGGTGCCAGTCCTTCATGCCGGCTGGTGCCGGCTCAACTCTAATGGCATCCTGGCGTTACAAGTCGAGCATGTATCAGAATGTCTGTGTTCATATTCATCTGGGTTTGGACTCGGACTCAAAAATTATGAAACGTAGCCGACGCTTTCAGAACCGTCCGAGAAGGCGGCAGGGGGGCTGCCAGCCAGAGCCCAGGGGCCAAACCGTAACGCCGCCATGCAAAGGTTTTCAATGGGCATGGCCCTCCAGGGCCTGAGGCCGGGCCTGGTGTGGCGTGCAATTTGAGCTTTCAATTCAGCCGGCGGCGCTGCATTCAAAGTAGGGCGGCTGGGCCGTGGCGCTGCCAGTGCAGCAAGGAGCAAGCACAGCTCATGGGCCGCTGTGTTAATCTGGGTATTACTTCAACCGGGTCTGGTTCTGAGGTGCTGATGAACTGAGACACGTTCATTGCTGGCGAAGTCGCCTTACCATGATCCGTCAGCTCTTCCAGGATGGTGCAGGCCTTCAGCGTCGATCGCATTTGTTGTAAGCTAGGCACTGCCCTCTTCAGCAGCCACCTTGCACCCAACGCAGGCAATCCTGTTCTCAGAGCGTCACAAACTCTTCATCGCCGCTTCCACACAAAGTATGACATTCTTATAGCGGAATCAAGACCACAGTCACAGATTTGCAGCGCGGAGCGGCATTCAAATCAGCCGGTACCCTTTGGTTTTCACACATCCAAGTACTTGACGGCTAGACAAGTGCAAAGGGGCTCGTATGTTTGGCAAAAGTGCCCTGAGGTCAGGCACAGGACTCTGATGGCTTCTCCAGCTTCTGCAGTCACAGGATCAGCAGGGGAGCTGGTCAGAGGGGGCCTGGCGCCAGGTATGTTGTGTGATGACATCCGCTTCTAATTCTGTGGCCCAAGGGGCATGGTAGCCAAAGCAAATGTAGAAGGTTTGTGAGCACTCTCCTGCTCTAGTTCTTACTGAGCACTCTTTCATTTGATAATCCTGTGCCCAGCAGCAGATTCTGGAATGCCACTCATGCTCCTGAACCTTGCACGATAGCGCTCCGCTTCTTGTACCGCTATGTACTGACTTTCGTGTCATAGCCACCCAACTTGTTTGCGGGCTGTTTAAGTTGTGGCTGTCTCACTCCTTTGAATTGCCGCTCTCAGACTACCTCTCTGCGTTGCAGAATCCTTTGCACTTGGAACTTTTGAGGTTGAAGGTCAGGCAACGGCTGGATACATCCAGGGAGGTCAGATCTGGTGAGAATTGCCCAACATGGAATCAACTTTTCAACTTTGATGGAGGGCTTTGGTTGATGGAATCTTGCAAAATGCAGTATGCCTGCTTTACTCAAACCTGATTGCTTCCTTCCATTGTTGTTGGTATGATCGAAACAGAGGTTGGGTGAGGGATAACAGTGCATTTGTATGAACTAAACCGTCAGCAGAGTGCTTGTGTTACCTGAAGTCCAAATCGCGTAGAGCAGAGTTGATGTGGTTGGTCCTGCACAATCCTCAGATCGGCTCTAGATTGCTTTTCCCAATCTGCCTGTGATAGTCTGTTGAGTTCTGGGGCTCCTGGTTACCTGTCCATCCTGCTTCTCTTTGCCATGGCCACGCTAGACTGTTAGGCATTGGCATTAGCTCTTTGTCCAGATGTTGCGCTAAATTATATCACTTGATCGCTCTTGACCAGGCCTCTGGAGGAAGCGCTACCTGGCCATGGCAATCTGGAGGTCCTGGAGGTAATTCGGAACTGGAGCACTCTGCAGAGCAGGTGTGCCCGCTTTTGATAGCCCATGTCCTCTTGCATTAACCGCTTGGGATGATCGAACAACGAATTATGCTCATCTTATTTGTCATCTCCGCTTCTTTGCATTAGCAAAGGCGATTCGCATTGAACATGGGAATCAGCATTGACACTTTGTAGTTCATGTCCTGCAAAGCTCTTTTTGATCCCTGGCAAGCACAGGTCTCTCAGAAGCTAGCTTTACGGCCCACCGAGATAAGATGCTTTCAGGCCTTTTCTCTGATAATCATCAACCATACTGCAACACTCCCACTTTTCCAGCTTCTGACAACCATGCTCACTACTCCGTATTTTCCCCACTTTCTGCAGCATCAGTAAACCAGACAGCCCCGGCGCCTCCCTGGCGGACGTGAAGCTGCTGACTCCAGTCCGGGTCGTGCGGCCCCCCATGTGCGTTGGGAAGAACTACCAGGAGCACGTGAAGGAAGTCGACTCGTGGAAGGGCCCCGGGATCACGCAGCCTAGTGTGCCTACTGTAAGATTCTTGTGTGCTTGTGATGTGGAAGTCCAAGGTTCGTAAGAGGATTGCTTGATCCTGGTTTGTACGACTGTCAAGGGGTCGATTTTTCAATTTGTGGAGTCCATCTCCGGATATCTTGTCTTTCTCGAAGGCCGGAGTTTGTTAAAGCTTCATGTGTAAGGAGCTGTGCCGTTGTCGGAGGCTGACACTCTTCCAGAACGGTGATGTCTCCGAAGTGCTATCTTTGACGCATTCCAGATTGTTCTTACTTATTGACAATCTCGAAATTAGCTTCGCCACACGGTCACAGGGTTCTTCAGCTTTTCGTGCGGCATGCTTCGTGCTCGAGGTTCGGTGGCCGCCTGCAATTCCTCTCGAAGATTTGCCTGTCAGTACTGGTGTTCGTCACCTATTCCCGATCAGAAGGTTGGATCAGAAGGTTGAAAAGTCACTGCAGCATATGAAATGTGTTGAACGGTGTGCACGAGCGTGGCCGGGCCGAGCTTCTGGGCAGTCTCCATGTCTTTCCGAAAAGCACTCCTATCAACCTCTTGGTTCGTCCCGAGTCGGGTTGTGCACCGGAAGTTTCCAACGTCCTGTGTTTCATGTAGAGGTCTGTACCTTCTGGCACTGACAGCTTTCTTGAGTACAACAGTAACTCGCTGTTGCTCCTCGCGTCGTCCAAAGTACGCTGTAACTGTCTTCTATCAGAGACTATCTCGAGTGTGTCTCCAAAGCAACACGGCCCTCAAGATTCGACTTCGCTTTGCTTGCTTTCTGCGGTCGGACAAGGCCGACGAAGAAGCAGGTCTTTAATCCTCACCTCGGACCTTTCGACAGTCATTTCATTGAGCTGACGTTCTATGAAGCTTCGATTTGAAAATCAACACCGACAAATAAGCTCGAGCGATAGCAGCGCCCCATTGCTGTTCTGCGTGCAGATCCGGCCCCTATAGCTCGGGCGTTCTCATACCACAAACAAAAAAGCATGAAAACCCAACCTTCTAGAAGGAGAAGTTGCGTGAATCATTGCTGTTCCGTGTGCAGACTCCTATCATCTTCACGAAAGCCGCCGAGTCGGTGATCGGTCCGGGGGAAGCCGTACAGTATCCGCACGGCGTCTCATCCGAAGTCGACTACGAGGCAGGTACAAGCAAGGATGCTAATTTTCTTCATCAGGGAAAGGACACACGATTAGTGCGTTTTTAAATATATCATGAGATGAAGATTTGTCCAGTTTCAGCAGAGTCTTCTCGCGTACAGTCTAACAATTTTCTGGAGCGAGTTGCGCCCGCCTTGGTGGACCTGTAGTTCGTTCAAACTCGTGTCTTTAGGGTCATTCTGTTTCATTCAGTCAAACAAGAATATCGTCCGGACGGGTCTCAATAGGGAATGGACTTTTTCCCGAAGTGCTCTCTCAGCCGTTAAGTTCTCGGCCACAGGAGGTCGAGTCGCGTTGGCTTTTCCGATGTCAACAGTGCACGTGGTGACCACAGCCCGTCGAAAATGGACAGAAGTCAGACTGCAGCGCCCGATGAGCCCAGTGTGATAGTCTCTTGGGTTGCACTCACTTTTCTAGATCGGGTGTGTTCACCTTGCTCACTGCTTCGAATGGGTCGGTGTAAAAGGATTTCGATGCAGACGTGTCAAGAAAGGAGGCTTTGTACAGCAGCATCTGCCCACAGCTTCGACTGCCTCCGGAAGAGGATTCTTAGGGGAGGAAGACGACTCTCAGTCACCTCACTGCTTGAAGAATCAAAGTGCACTGCATCTCATCGTGTGACTCAAGGTAATCCCGCTGACGTCATGCAGAGCTTGCTGTCGTCATCGGGACCGGCGGGCGCGGCATCTCGAGAGAGGACGCATTGGGCCACGTGTTCGGATACACCATTCTCAATGACATCACCGCCCGAGACCTGCAAAGAAACCATCAGCAGGTGAGAAAGGGCACATAGAACTTTCTTCGGTGTGCCTCCTTAGTCACGAGACGACCTTTGTGAAAGAGGCTTTGGAGCATATTGTTTCATAGGTAAGTAAGCGGAAGGCGGGCAGTTTTGTTGTCCTGTAGGCAGCGCTATATTTTGAATGTACCGTTCGAAAGCCAACCGATTGACGCAGAGAAGGAAGACATTGTCGTTGCTTCAAGAACGCGCCTCGAACGGCAAGGTCGAAAGCAAAACCCCTCTGTTTTCCAGAGTCGCTCCGGCCAGAGACTGAACAACAACTGCTGTCCGTCATGTATTCTTTTGCGGTAAATGTAGAGACGCAAAGATCTTGGATATCTGAAAGCCTCTCGGGCCTTTCCGACGAGTGATGGCTTTTCCGACGAGTGATGTCAACGCATGCATCTCAGGGGCCCCTTCTACCATCTGCCAATTCCATACGGTTCAGGAAGAAGACGTCAACCACTGCAAAACGTTGTCTAGGTCCCATCCATAGACCGGGCCAAATGCTTTTGTAGACCTGGGTTATCGAAGATGCGTGAACGCTGAGAGACCCTGATTTCGTCTCCGCTTCGTCCTGCAGTGGTTCCTAGGCAAGAGCGTCGACACGTTCTGTCCTGTCGGCCCTTGGATCGTCCCCGCCTCCCAAATCGACGGTCAGAACCTGGGGATCAAGTGTTGGGTCAACGAGGAGCTGCGGCAGGTGAAAAGGACCCCAAACCGAATCGCCCCTAGAAGAAGAGCCGAAATGGGCCCAAATCTAGTCCCGGAAGATAGTCTACAATGTCAATTTGCCAATCGCAGTTTAAAACTTCTGCTTAAAGACTAGCTCCTATTGTTCAGCACGCCGAAACTGCTGACGTGAACGAGAACGTTCGCATGTTTGCACAGATTTAAGCTCACGACCGAAAGGTTACCTTATCTATCAGCAAGATTCAACTTGGCTTTTAAACAAAAGTCGTTCAAATGTGATCACGCAAGCTTTCTGTCGCAGGAGTCCCGCACATCGGAGATGATCTTCGACATCCGGGACCTCATTCACACCATCTCGGCGGCCGTCACGCTGCAGCCGGGTGACATCATCGCCACGGGAACCCCTGCAGGTACGGCACCCGTCCGTTGTAGAGTCGCTGCTGCCTTTGGCTTCCCTGTAGAAGCCTTTGCGGCTTCAATCGAAGGCCCTTTTTGAACCTGGTGCTCTGCTGCGATGCTCATCTGTCCAAAGTTGGAGTTCGCGGTTGACTTTGTAATCTGCACCAAGCGAACATGCTGAGGCTTAATCATTGATCCTCAGGCCGGAAACAATGCTTCACTTTCAAACGTGGTCGAAGGTGAAATGTACGTGACAGCACCAGCATCGCTATATTGCGTGGTGTGTAAAGGTAACGAACTAAGGGAGCTTGCCAGTTGACGCTCTTTGGTTTTCGTCGATTGGGCTGCAGGTGTTGGTGCGGGCTTCAAGCCGCCACGGTGGCTGGTGCCTGGTGATACCGTCACGATATCGGTGGAAGGAATTGGAATCCTCCAGAACGCAATTGAATGAGATTGAGCGATACAATTACAGAACTTTCAACAGAGGGCTTCGTCGATATCGGCATTCAAGTGTACAGCTTATCCTGTTTACATGTAGAAAGTCGCGAAGGTTTAAGTTACAATGTGTTTAAGGGGCTTCGTGCACCAATAAAGTGGCTAGCACAAGCCTCAGAGTCCTGCGAAGTGGCGACCAACCGATTTACTCACCAAGCACTATGTGCAATATGCTTTACGATTCGGTCAGGTTGTTCGATGCTCAGATGCTTGATTTTCTTACTGCTGCTGGAAGCTTTGTGCTAGCTACGCTGTCTATGAGGCATAAAACGTTGAGTTCCTTGCAGCTCAGGTTCCAATATCTGCTGCTAATGAATCTAGCTGCACGTGCCGCCCCTGTCATTATGTGCACGACCGTACTTTGCCTAGCAATTGGGATATACTGAGTCAGATCCGAGACCTGCAGCTTTAACAGCTAGGCTTGCACCAGTTGAATTGAGACCCTATACATCCTATACAAGAGAACGGGACGCGTACTCTAGCGCGTGAGCGTCCTCAGTGGGTGTTCATTCAATCGGAATATCAGTGCCACGGCTGCGCGGCCAGCCAATCCATGATCGACAACATGAATAATTCATTGCTGGCATATGCATGAAGTAATTCTTCTAAGAGAGCCTAGATCTCTGACGGCTCAGTCCGGTCGATGCTGATCCTGAACACATGTGCTCAAGTGCGGACGTCCTTCGACGGGCCTACCAACGCGCTGGCAACTAGGCCCGCGCGACTTTAGACTAAGAAAGCTAGCTGGTCGCGGCGCTCTGACCGGTAAAGGTAACGGACCTCAGGTAACTGTAAAAGCTTCGGAGTCAAACCCTAAAATCTCATGACCAGTATAATCAGTGCCAGTATATAGACTCGGGTGCTGGGCAGGAACAGGCTACAGCTCACTCGCAAGCGACTCAGGGACGTCAACAACATGGCGGCCGCTGCAGAGTCGTTGCTCTTGCATACCAGGGCCTCTTCACATTGGGTGTCGAGGTTGAGTGACGACGTTGGGAGCGAGTGCCAGCTACGCAATGCCGGCTTCAAAGCGACGGTGCCATTGACGCGTTGTTTAAGCTTGCGGTCTCGACCTCTCCTCTGCCGGGCCGTGGCAGACTTGCAACCTCGCCCCTCCCCTGATAATGGTCGCTTGCCCTTACCTTTCGCTACACCAGCCAGCGAGTCCCTTTCTCTGCAACCGACACCCAGCCATCAGAGCCAGGTGTCGTCCAATGTCGACTCTGAGGACTTCGCACAAGTGGACTTGGAGAAGAGGTGGAGGCGCGGGAATGTGGACAAGAAGAGCGCGAGGAAATGGGTGCGCGAGAGCATCGAGTGGGAGGCGACGGGGATGCGGACGCGGGGCCGAGCAGAGGAACTGCTGCGGGCGCTCGGCAGGCTGCCAGCTGGCGCCAGCATCGACGATGTCATGACAGAGTATGCGGGGCGGGCCAGTGTGGAGTCGCTGAATGACGTGGTGAAGGGGCTCGGCAAACTGGTGGGTAGCCATCAATCTCAGATTTTCTGTAGTACTGTACCACTTCTGTTGAAGCTTCCTCCTGCATTATGTGAACAAGTAGAGTGAGGTTTCCTCACATTTGTGAAGAATCACAATCAAGTGTACAGCTTCCTAGCGCAACTCTTCAATATGCTGTGTCTCTGGGTTTGCTCCCCCTTTTACAACACTTCACAGCCATGCAATTTCGAAATAGAAGATCTTGTGTCTCCTCTGATGATGAAGGTGGTCGCACAGTGTCACTTCTTTTTCTGCCCCCTCTGCCGGCATTCTTCACTTGCAAAGCTTCAGTTGCTTCTGCGATAGCTGGTGGTATGAAGTGTGCTCTTTATGTTTCGATATGGCTGGTGGTGTGGTTAAATGCCTGTTCTTCCAAGATATTGCGATTCTTGGTTGCTTCCTTATTCCAACGCTTGGCGAGTGGGCCCAAAAATAGTCTGACCAACTTACTACTCTCTCCCTTGTTACTAGCCAACTTTAGTGAGTACTCATTGAACACCTGACCGCTTCAAACCCCCTGGCATGATTTCGCTTTCTAGAGACATGTCTCTCCCGCAGAATGCTTTGCTGCTTTTGTGCTTTTTTTTTGGCCTCCTTTAGCTCTGAGCAAGGATGACACCTTAGCTTCCCGCTACACTCTAGTCATCTACCCGTCTAATATATTGTGACCGCCCCTTTCACCCAGGCTGCGTAAGAATTACTAGCCTTATGATAAATTCCTTCAATAAGCATCTTCTGTGTCTCACCACTTGGCCGTGGCCCAGCAAAGGGGCAGGGTGACTCTTAGAACCAGAAGAAAAGTATACTTAATTTTCACGTCAATGTTTGCAGGACGACTGGCCCCGGTCGCTGGCAGTCTTCCACTGGATGCACGCATCTCGCTACCAAAAGCCCAACGCATACACGTACACCAACATCATTGCGACACTGGGCCGGAGCCACCAGGTGGCAGCCGCAAAAAAGATCTTTGACACAATGAAGGAGGAGGGGGTCGAGCGCAACATCTTCCACTACAACGCGGTAAGCCCGGGTGTCAATCTGTCCAGTCTGACATGCGAGGCCCATGGAGAGGAAGATTGGACCTGGTATTCGTGGTTGTGCTTCAACGATCCCCTCTTGTTTGGCACATCAAAGGAGGGACAGAAGCGGTGATCTCCTTTGGGGGCGGTATGCTTTGTGAAAGACAACAGGTTCGAGTCCGGAGTCGGAAAAGGGCGCTCTGCTTTTGAACTGCTTAGTTCTGGTTGGACACGGGTATATTGATTGGGGCCTTTATTGCCTTTGAAAACGTGCCATTCAACTGAAAAGGGGATCAGTGAAGAATGGTGTCTCTTTGGTTAATCCTCAGCCCACAGATGCATATGCGACGCGGCGTGTTTTCAGTTCTTCTCCCGTCCTCGTTTATTCTTTTGCATGCTGTTGCGAAACTACCGGGGACTTCGTAGCAATTACACAATCGCATTGAGAGAGAATTCTTGTTGCAGTCTCTCTCTTACTATCACACGCATTTCACAGCTCCCAATGTCACTTTCAAAAGCAACGACTTTCCTTCCATTCTTTTCATTCCCCCTGTACAATGCTGGTGCATATGCGAGGGACAGCTTCCGCTGTAGTCCCTCAATCTTGGAACCTTACACCGACTCTTCGTCCTCGGTTTCCAATAGATCGAGAAGACACTCACACACACTCCAATCCATTCACATGACGTCATTTTTATCCCTGCCCTCCCTCCAGATGCTGGCGTGCTACACGCGCAACTCGCTGGTCCCCGAGGCGCTCTCACTGTTCCAGGACATGGAGGAGCGGGCCCTGCCGCTGGACGCCTACACGTTCAGCAACATGATCAACGCCTGCGTCAAGGGCAACCTCGGCCTCGACAGGGCCCTCCAGCTCTTTGACAGGTGCGCACTTGAACCCTACGCCTTTTCTTTATCATCATTTCGAGCTGGGAGTGCTTTTCGATTTGGTCTTTAAAAGCAGGTGGTTGATTGGCGAGTCGATGCTCGTCTCAGCTTCTCAACTTCGGGCAGTTGCTCCTGATCCTGACCGTGCGCTATCGATCCTAGTGCCGGTTCTTCACACCAACCGCTACTGAACTCAGTTTGGAAACATGGAATTTTTTTGCGTTGGTCTACTCGAGACAACAGTCTTTTGTTTGTACGTTAAATGCAGGAGACACGGAGCTTCACGTCGAAACCGTGTAGCTGTGTATTTCATGCTAGGGGCTGGTCTATTTTTCACCCAGCTTTTCAGTGCTACGGGCCTCCTAGATTGCTCGAACATTCTGGCTCTCGGCCTCATTTACGTTCTTGTCTTCTTGCTTTTCAAGGACGAAGTGTACCTTTTAAATATACGAGTCGTCCTTGTTGTCTTTGCTTCCTTGCTTCCGGAAAGAAGATCATCTTTGCAGCGTCAACAACCCGTTCTTCCCCGTGCGCTGCGGATTCCACTGCGACCTGATCTTCTTATTTTCTGCGGGATAAATATAACCTTTGTCTGTGGTCTACGCCCTTACGACGTGCATGCTCATGCTCTTACCTGCCAGGATTATGCTGACGTCAATTTCTCGACTTGCCACAGGATGGAGCGCTCGGGGCTGAAAGGCGATCTCGTCGTCTACAGCTCGCTCCTCCACGCGTGCGTCGCAGCCAACCGTGTCGCCGAGGCAGAGCGCGTGTTGGAGGAAATGGGCAAAGCAGGGCACTCCCCCAACTTGTACATTTACACCGAGATGATCAAGCTCTACGCGCGGGCCGGGAACTGGCGGTCGGCTGAGACGATGTTTTACGACATGAAGCGGAAGAAGCAGAAGATGGACAATACGCTATACACCGCAATGATTGACGCGTACGGGCGGTGCGGGCAATATGACGAGGCGCTAAGCGTGTTTTACGACATGCGTACCGCGGGGTACGAACCGGACGTGGTGACGTATTCGGCGCTCGTGGCGGCGTGCGCGGCGATCGGGGACTACACAGGTGGGCTCGTTCATAGATCTCGGGGGTATACTGCTGGATAATTCGAGGTTTCGTGTTCCGCACTTTCGGCACAGCGAGTGGATTCAGACCGGTCGAACTCGCTTGAAACGCCATGCGCGATATGAACCATTACTGGACTGAGTGAATTAACCCTTTGCTAAACTGAGGGGCTTTGGAGTGAGGACGTGCACTGTGCTGAGCAGTACGCTCCAATGAAGTGCGTTGTGTCTGATCATCCGGGTTGGTTCGAGCAAGCTTGGCTGAACGGCACGGAGCGTTTCTACAGCTTGAGAGATAGCGGCAGTGATAGATTACATCGTTTACCGTTCCCTTGCTAAGTCGCTTTGTTTCGCGGGTCACGAGCAGCTTCTGAGCGGAATCCCGTGATCAAGGTCAAAGGCGTAATCAAGGTCAAAGGTTGCGAGAAGCTGAGCTTCCTGCCTTCCGTTGTAGAGACTGGCAACTTCGACGTTTCTTTCAGAGACTGGCAGCATCGTCGATCTTTTGTCTGGTCAACAGCGGCTGTTGTTGCATTTGCCCTTGCCATGGAAGACACCTTGCGACTCTCCTCAAAATGACACACGTCCGAGATTTTCCCAACATTTTGATTAGTTCTCTGCTCTCTCGTTAGACGCTGGCAGCGGCGTTCAGGATATGATTCAGATTCTTCTGGTAGAAAATTACCTAGGTCTAAGCTTGAGATGTCGGTTAGCTTAACTCGCTTGGTCTCTTTTTGCAGAGGCCGGCAGCATCGTCGAAGTGATCGTCAACAGCGGTGTGGCCCCAAACGCATTCGTACGATTGGAAACACGCAAAAACCAAGCCTGAAGAATCTTACAGTATTTGGTCTTCTTTTGCAGAGGCCGGCAGCATCGTTGAAGTGATGGTCAACAGCGGCGTAACCCCAAACGCGTTCTTAAATTGGAAAGATGCAAAAAATAAAGCCTGAAATAACGGTGAGCTTATTTCGTTTCATTTTCTGTTGCAGAGGCCGGCAGCATCGTTGAAGTAATGGTCAACAGCGGTGTGGCTCCGAATGCGTTCACGTACACGAGCCTCATCCAGGCTGCCGGGAAGGCCGGCGAGGGTGACGACATCGCCATGCTAGTTGGCCAAATGCAGGAAGCTGGGTTAGGGCTGACTTCCGTAACCCACGCGGTGATCGTCGACGCTTACGGCCATTGCAAGCGCTTCGAGGAGATGGAAGACGCGGTTAGGGCTATGCGGGCGAGCGGTTATGCGCCTAACCTGAAGGTCTACACCACTATGGTTACGGCATATGCTTTGGCCGGGGACGAGGCGAAACTGCGGGAGTGGTTTGCGCGGGTCAAGGAGGACGGGTTAGCGCCCGACCTGCGGTTGTGGACCACGTTCGTGTACGGGTTAGGAAAAGCGGGTCAGTACGGGGCAATGATGGATGGGCTCCAGGACATGAACGATGCCGGTGTGCCGCCTAACGAGGCGACCTACACGGCGGTCCTCGACGCGCTCTTCGGGGGCGGGCAGTATGCTGACGTCATCAGCGCGTTCCGGGACATGGAGGCGGCGGAGCTGCGCACCGACCGTGCGACGTTCAAGCGGCTGTGCAAGCAGCTGAGCCTGGCGCACCGCGCGCTGAGGCGGGCCGAGGAGGGGGTGACGTCAGCGGGCGGGGAGGGTGACGTCAGCAGGCTACGGCCGGGCGCGTGGAGCCCGGAGAAGCTGGCGGCGATTGAGGAGTACGAGAAAGCGGTGCGGGGATTGTTGAAGGAAATCGAAGAGGACGACGAAGTAGAGTGGGGAGACGAGGAGGAAGACGTCAGCGGGGAGGTGGGTGATGTCGGCACAGAGGGTGTCGGTACGAGTGCACAGGTCGGCGGCGCTGTGGAGGATGACGTCAGCACGGGGGCTGCGGCGGGTACGAGCGTGTCAAAAGAGGACGACGAAGAAAGCGACTTGGAAAGTGAGTGGACGGGTCTAGTTGCTAGGGCGATGAAGCAAGAAGCGGCAGTTGGGGGCGAAGAGCGGGAGTTGCGAGTTGAGAGCATTGATTCGGGAGACGCGGAAGAAAGCTCGGAACGGAAAGATGCGGGAGGGGCGTCCGGTCGAAGACTGGCGGAAGCGGAAGCTTTAGTACGGGGCTGGGCGGAGGAGGACGAGGATGCAATGGGGGGGGCGATCGAGCCCGCGGAAAGGGGGGGCGGAGAGGAGGCTGCGAAAGAGGGGGATGAGGAGTGGGTGTGGGACGAAGAGGATGCATACTTAGAAGATGCGGAAGAGTTCGAGACGTTGGAAGACTTCTTGGAGTTTGAGGCGGAGGACTTGGAGGCGGACTTCGACGACGATTTCGACCCGAACGTTGATTATAAGAAGTTGGCGAAGGAGAAGAAACAAAAGGAACAAAGCTGAGGGTTTGTATAGGGACTAGTATCGGAAGCCAGACCGGTTGCCTCCCAAGATTAGAAGGGCGGCTTTGTCTCACTTCGTGATTCTATTGGCGTGAGTGCACGTGATCTTGCGCACATCCATCTTAAGTGAATTTCGAAACACAAGGCATCAGACTTTACTATCGCCCTTTCGTCCTCCATCAAGTGAAGACCGCCGGCGGCCCTATTTCAAGGCCATAACTCTTTGATAAGATGCCCACGTACCGGCCTTTGCCAACACTTCTGAGAGGGCGCCTTGTGTGAAGTGGCGGGCTGCTACGCAGGTTGCCTAAAGGCATTTCGATCTACTTATTGCATGCACCTATATAAGCGGTCGCGATCTTTCTAACTTTAAGTGCAGCTTTTCAACGTGGAGATTGGCCCGAAGAATGTCCATAATTGATGCCATGATATGACCGGAGTGCCCACTGAACGGTTCGTGAGGCCTCTTGTCTAGCTAGAATCATTCCGCTCAGTCGTACTAGAGCACGCGAGCAACCTTGAACTTTGGTCATTTGAATTGAACTGCATGCGTATAAGTAGCTGACATCGTTTTTACTTATAACTGTGTGCAGCATACGATTATGCGTCTAGCTAGGGGCGCTGCCGAGGTGTACTCATGTCTGTCACAACAATTGTATCCGCAATCTCGAAGCCTGCCCATCATCAAAGCTCACGCGCAAATTTGATCGGATCCACAGACGTTGGCCTGATCGCGGATCGTCAAGTCCTGTACAAATACGTGCATGCGTTTGGCAGCGTGCAATACAACAAGAAAGTGCAACGCGGGAGATGTTTAATGTCGTAAACCATGTACTTCTATAAAATGGGTGGCGCGGCTTTTCGAGGACAGCACTTGCCTCTATTGGGGGGGCAGCTTTACAGTGCTTCTTTGTACATCGTCTATCACCGAACCTGGCAGCCTTATCCCTTTTGCAGTCTGCTTCGACGGTGACCTTACAATGGTCTCCGTGCAAAAGTTTCACGAACACTCTTCATGTGCCGGTTCATTTCCCGGTCAACGATGGTGACCTTCACAGTCGAGAGGCTGTCATCAAGCACCACTGGAGAAAAGCACCGTGTGCAACAGTCAGGACCTCAGCGTAATCGACGAACTTGCAAAAGGCGCGTGGTAGAAACTCAGAGTTAATCAAGCAACTTCGCATTTCTGCTTAGAAAGGTCAGAATCGTATCTGTGTCAACAGGATCAAGATATATTGCACTGAACGGCGAAATGATTTCAACAGACCCAGCGGCAGTACCCGCACCTTTCTTGTCTTGTCACGCAAAGAAAGTCAGGCGTCACTTTCTGATCAAAAAGCAGATCGATCTCCGTACTTGCCAGAAAGGTTTGAAGAGTGCGGCAGCATGACACGAATGCTTCCCCGAAAACACGGGAAGTTTCAGGGAATCTTCTCGCTGTTTGTTTTCTAGTCGCTTGGAAAAGAGTGCTAGTCAGGCTCAAAAAGATTTGAAAGCCGTCAGTTCTTGATTGCAAACAATCAAGCCAGTCGTCAGTTTGAAGAATGAAACCTGACCTTCATGATCCTTGTCAGAAGTGTTGCAGGCAGCGGCAGAGTGACAAGAATGTATCTCTAACAACATGCGTTGTCAACGGTGAGGGAATCTTCTGCTTGATTGCAAGTCACTAATTTGCAAGTCAGATGAAAACAAACAAAGATCACCAGTCAAGATATGAGTCTACCGGAGCAGGGGGCAGACCAGGACCCCCGGTCGAGCCGCAGCATCTCCCCGCGGTGGGGCAGAATCACTCTGGCCAAGAAACCCTCCGGAAGATCGGTAGACTGCCTGCACTTATCTAGGCACCGACCTGCAAAAAAAAGTGAAAACTGAGAAAGTCGTGGGAACGAAGGGGTTTCCCGGGCGTTACAGCTCAGGTCTCCACTTGGAGGCAGGAAGAAGGCGTCTATATACATACTGCTTGGATGCAAGAAAGAGGCACATCATGGAAGGCAAGGGTGCTCAGCGGTTTCAGTCTGAAAGCACAGCCTCTTCAAGAAAGACAGTGTCGTGCCCGTCCAGACTGCAGCAAGGGGATCTTCAGAGCTCACTGGCGAACTCCTCCACCGTCTCCTCCGGTGTTGGTCCGGCCACACATTGCACTGTAAACACCATCGGCTCCTCGCCTCTTGCCACGTACTCAATCTCGGCGGTATAAGTGGCCATCTCTGAAAGGAGAACGCCTCAAGTTTTGGAAAAGTGCTGTGAGTAGAGGCGGTGATACGGCTAATCATTCGGTTTCTGGGTTTGCAAAGGAAGGAGGCCATTCCATACTCGTCTACTTTTAGAGTGAAATCACAAAGCTGACAGCGACGAACCTTAACCTGGCGACCACTGATGATGTCATGTGAACAAAGAAGCTGAAGACAGACTGTATTGCAATCAGGAAGAAGGCCTGATTAGATGGCCTTCATGTCTGTCCAGACCTTGTCTCCTAAGCAGGAAGCAGTACTTGGCCTAAGCATTGGCCAGCTTAGATGGCGGTGCTGACAAAGCGAGACAACAGGCAGAGATGAAAGTCACATCTCGAGAGAGGCTGGGAATAATCTCTCAAAAGAAGCTAGAGCAAAATGAGCGAGGTTGCTGTGCAGAAAAATCCCCGGTGTATCCGTTGCTACTCGGTCCTCACTCCTTTGCCTGGATACAACACCTTGGTAGTATTGATCTTAGGGATAGTCGCAGCTTCTAATCGCAGCTTCTAACTTTCTGAATGAGTTGACCAAAATTGGCAGCCTGTTTTTGTTCAACTGCAGGCTGCTCAATTAGGAGAGACATCCTTGGTCTCATGATGCAGATGGTGGTCCCATCATATGCATCAAACCTCCACGAAGTGACCTAAACTCAGGAAGCAACCACCACTGGCAGGTGCTTCAGCCCAACTTCGGCGACTTGCCATAACCCGTGATCGCCGTTCTATTCAAGAATAATTCAGGAAACGCGAGAGAACACTTTAGGCAGGCCCGGACCCACCTTCAGCTCTTGAAGCTGGGGCCCGAAGCGCGGCCTGCAGATCTCCTTCTGACTTTCGCTCTGCTTGTGCTTAAGCAGCCAGTGGTGAATGCCGCCCCAACGCCGCGAGGATGCTGACTGAGCGGGGACAAGGAGAATCGGTACCGGACGGAAGCTAAGGCTGGGGCCTGTTGGATTTGCGGTTGACCTCATGACAACCCAAAGCTGGACCTCTCCGATTCTGAAGCGTTAGATCCTGTATGAGTGGTTATCCGACGGGCTGCGATCTGCAAATTGCCTGTATCCTGAGTTAGGGTTGCGAACGCACCTCAGACCGTCGGATGCTGTGTAGCTGAGATTTGGACGGCCGATAGCAGACAAGAAGACATAGCAACCTAAGGCTGACGTCACGTTGAGGGTTCCAACAGCCCCTAGCCTTAGCTTCCGTCCGGTACCGATTCTCCTTGTCCCCGCTCTGACTACTGTCGCACTACTGAAGCAGTGGCACATGATTGCCCAGTCTCGGTTGCATTCGATCACTTCCCCGGTCAAACAAACCAAGGTGTGTACCTGGCCTAAACCCAGTGTTAATCTGCTGGTGTAGTTCGAGTTGTCCCCAACCTAAATTCCTTAACCTACTTGGCCCCACCCATCCCCCCGGTGGTGGCTGGAGTTCGCGGTTTTGCGCAAGGCTTGCCGTTTGGAGGGATCCCCTCAGAGTCAAGAGTGATGTGTGATTGAACAGATCTGTGTCCATTGTCGATCAAAGCTAGAGCGCAAAGAACGACTGTCGGGCTCAAGACTTCATGCCAAACTTCCTTAAATTGCATGCGGGGATGTGTCGAGAGAGACAGTCTGAGGCCCGGGCCTGATTCTGGGCGGCCATACCGACGACCTTGATTTGGTGATACAGTGCGAATCATGTCATTCATTTGGCCGTCTGGCTTGAGGTGCACCGAAGTGCATGGTAAATGCGCCTCTAGCTGATTCCAAGTTGCATCCAAATATGCCAACTGAGGGCCAGTGGGGACACGTAACAGACAGTGGTGCAACCTTCGAACCCCCTTTGCTCCGAGTCGTAAATTCTTCAAGAATTTCTCATCGATTCAATCATTCATGCGCCCCGGCGGACGGTATAATGACGCAGTTTCTCGTCCACGTGAAATGGATATAAGCTCATAATTGCTTGCAGGTATGCATTTGCCGGCCTTTTTTACTAAGGAGCCTCATAAAACGAAATTAAGCACACCCCCGATCCGATTATAGGTCAACCACACCACACAACCTGCGCTGGCCGTCCAACATTTCCATCAGGCGATGAATCAAAAAGCGACTAGGAAGAAACATTTTATTGGTGATTATGAGCACAATCCCATGAGGGTCATCTTCGTAGAATGGACTTTAGACGTTTCCAACGTCAGACTATTTTCCAACTCCCGACATACTTTTTCCTTCTCAAGATCTCAACGGTCGCCAGTTGAGAGTTGAGAACAAACCATGTGCCCTCCTCATTCGAGCATGACTTTCCGGACTCCTGGTTTCAAAAAATGTTCCCGTTAAAATCGGCGTCCTTGTAACAGGAGGACAGTCTCTCTTCAAGTATTCAAGTACGTTTCTAGTTCAAGAACACAACGGCCGCCCAAAGGAAGGCGTACGCGAACAGCGCCGCGATCAACTCGGGCCCCAGCGTCGGCGGGATGAATGCGGCAAGAGCGACGGGAACGACGGAGCCGACGAACCATCCCCCTAGAAGGGCCGCCAGACTGCACGACGAGAGAGCGAATTGAGAACTGCAGTTCTTGGATGTCGAAATGCTTTTACATTCTCCCTGATAAGTTTCATGATTTCCAGGACTTGGGGAGGGGCGAAGCATAAAAGGCTTAGCGAAAACGTGGCTCCGAAGGTCTTTTCCGAGGGCGGCTGTCGATATGTATCCACAGCGCGGCCGGTGGAGTGATGGAAGCGGGTGGGGGCAAATGCAGGAGAAGAGATGTGGTCGATATCGCCAGCAAAGCCCCTAATGAGACACTTCTAGAAAGAAGTGCCGTTGTGAAAGAAATATGAAGATTGACTCGTTCAATGAAACCAATCTGCCACACAACGAAACCGCAAATGCGTCTGGATGAGTACAGGTCGACTTACAAACATGATTATCATACACTGATGCGGGCCCAAAGCAGTCACCAATAAAAGACACTATAGAGGAGACCCGTGTCAATGCCTCACCTTAGCCCGATCGAGCGAGGCCATTTTTGCGTCTTTTCTTTCAGGAAGTAGACAGTCGTAGCAAGGGCGACAAAAAGCTGCAGAGGGCCACAAACAGCTGGTCTCAGCATGTACTAGAAGACTCTGTTTCCATCACGAGATCGGACCCAGTTCCGTCATGTCGACCCCGTAGAATACCTTTTGAAATACTGCTCTTGGCCACAAGCCTCTCGAACCAACGTCGTCGGGCCCCGGTTGAGATGCACGGTGGATCTGCCCTTTGCAAATCCCTCGCATTCAGACCCCCATTGTTATTCAGCCTTGCGGACTCCGCAAGGAACGGCAGGGCCTCGCAGGGGAAACAATGGTAGCAGGAGAAACTTGCGGTGACGATAGCAAGCAAAACAACGATTCACACGGGAAGGTTACTTCAGCCTGATGCTGAAGCAACACGATCGACAGGATCGTTTGTGTGAGGGTAACCAAGATCTTGGCCTCCTCCAAAGGGGGGGAGGAGTTCAAACGGGAGCGCTTCGTCTGGCCGATTGCAACAGACGCCGCCTAAACACACGAAGTACATCCGAGGCCAAACAGAGCCTCATCCCGCAACCACCAGCAAACCCCTCCCCTCACAGTTTTTGAGGGCGAACCCTGCTCTGCCAACGGCAAGGCATCTCAGATCGACCGTGCAATGACCAGATTCAAGGTTCAAACAGGGCCTCTCCAATCCAATCAACCGACAAGCCCCTTAGTCCCCCACCTACGAAGGCGGGCCCTGTTCTGCTAACCGCAGCATCCTCTGTCTGCCCACCAAAAACAACGGAAGCACAATAGGGCCTCTCGTCACAGCCCACCCCACGAACCGCCTGATCCCCAACTGGAAGCCGGGCCCTGTTTCGACAAATGCAGCACACTTTGTCTGCCCAAACAAAATCAGCCGAAGCAAAACAGGATCTCTCGTCACAGCCCACAAACCGCCCGATCCTTACCTGGAAGACCGGGCCCTTTTCCGACGATCGCGGCACCCTGTCTGCCCAAACGAAATCAGCTTAAGCAAAACAGGCCTCTCGTTACAGCCCTCAAACCGCCTGAATCTCACCTGGAAAGCCGGGCCCTGTTCCGACGATTGCAGCACACTCTGTCCGCTTATGCAAACCCAACCCAAGCAAAACAGGGCCTCTCGTAACAGCCCACATATAACCCAACGCTCACCTGGAAGGCCGGGCCCTGTTCCGACGACTGCAGCACACTCCACGCTGCAAACCCAACGTACAGCGCGAGCCGCTTCAGGATGACGTCAGTCGCGGGGGTCTTGATGCTGTTGAAGAAGTCCTTGACGAACTGCGGGGTGGGGATGAGCGGGTCCTCCTTCTTGGCCAGCCCCGCCTTCAGGTTCATCCCACGCTTCTTGCGGCTCTTGAGGTTCTGCGGACGGGCAGGGACTTGAGGTTTAGAATCTCAAGAGTGTTGGGGTATCAGGACTGCAAGATTACGGGTTTCCGTAATCTCCGTAAGCGGCGTTTCGAAGGCTACGTGGAATACCGTCCTGAGCTTCTTGTGGCTCTTGAGGTTTCGCGGACGGGCAGGGACTTGACATTTATCATAGGGTTGTGGGGAATCAGGACTGCAAGGTTACGGGCTTCCGTAAGCGGCGTTTTGCCGATCCGATTTACAGTGACACTCGTACGCCTTTCAGCTCTTGAGGTTCTGCAAGCGTCATCCCAAGTCCTCAGGGATCTCGTGGTGTTTCGAATGGAAAGCTACGTGGAATACCTTTCTGCGCTTCTTGCGGCTCTTGAGGCTGTGCGCACCGTTTTGGTTGTGCGAGCCTTGAGTTTGATTTTATCTTGTGGAGATGGATCTGTCGATTTGAGTGGCGTAGGATTCGTTCCGCGCTTCCTGCCGCTAATGTGCTTGTACAATCTGGGCTGGATCTCACGACTCAGAAGACCGAAAGTTCGCGGATCTGGCCGCTTTGGCGGGATGCTTCCTGTGCTGCTTGCGACTTGAGGTTCTGAGGGCACACGAAAAGCCAACAAGTTCGTGCTTCTGAGGCTGTGACTGCAAGAAGTCCTTGTGTGCTTTTCTAGCTAAGGACAATACATCTGCTTTGAAGGTCGCCTAGCGGTTCTCTGCTCCCAAGAACCAAAGAGAGAGTTTCGAAGAAACAAAAACTCGTCTCCTTGTACAGGTTCTGCAACGGTTCCGCTTCCTTTTCAAAATTCAACATCCTGGTTATGTAGTCTTTTTGATGCGCTTGCCTGCTCTCACGTCTCTGCACTTGAGAAAACCCTTTTAGAGTCCTCCTGAGCTTCTACGAACTTGAAGATCCGTATCTGCCGTGCTCATCGTCCCAAGAGGCATACCTCCTCTTGGGCTTCTCCATCGGTTGACCTATGATTCGGCACTCCACAAAAACGTATTGTTTTCTGCACCGACAAATTATCTTTTAAACACGCAGGGAGGGGACGGGACACTCTGTCACGAGAAGTAGATACAAATGGCCTGCACAAGTCAGACTTACCTGCGCAATGATCTTGTCATACGCCCACTCAATCGCCTCCCGGCTCGGCTCGTGCGTTTCGTACTGCTTGTACAAGTAGTTGCGCGCTTCCTGCACCTCCTCAGCGGTGGCGTCAGCGTCGATTCCGAGGCGTTTGTACGGATCCCGCACTTTGATGCGAGGGAAGACGGGTGGAGGGCCGCCTGCAAGTAGGAAGGAACGCCAAGCTTGTTGCAAACATCTTCTACAAGTATGTACTTTCAAAGCTCTTGTTAAGCAACCGCACGTGTTACGAAAGGTCTACAGGGTGTTTACTTAGATCCGCAAGCACAGCCATTGCCTGGTCCCTCGTTTGAGTTGTTGAGGGGCCGTAATGGCAATTGACAAATTCCTAAGGACTTGACTGTCCCGGTTTGCCCTCTTCTGTTTCTCGAAAGAAAACCGACGACCTGGAAACAAGAGTCTGGGTGTACATTGAGCGCTTTCGTTTTGACTTCAACGCGTGAACTGCGGACTGCATTGATACCAACAAGGGTAAAGCAACTGAAGAATTTCCCTTCAGAGGCCTCAGGCATAGTATGCAAGTTCTGGCAGAGGCACCAGGACTTAGTCGTGCTCCAATACTGGCCTCAAAAGACAAACCGTTTTCACCCAGTTGTCAATATCGATGTCCCGTCCTCTCATTAAAAGGTCTGAGAAACTGAGTATATGCAGCTAGACAGGTTTGAATTGAAGCATCCTCTTCTTCTGACACACCATTAGAGCGGCAGGCTTGATGTTCTTGGGCAAAAGGTGCAATCTAGAATAACGGGACGATATAACACTT
This sequence comes from Klebsormidium nitens, assembly GCA_000708835.1. Lineage (NCBI taxonomy): Eukaryota > Viridiplantae > Streptophyta > Klebsormidiophyceae > Klebsormidiales > Klebsormidiaceae > Klebsormidium > Klebsormidium nitens. Next base: position 1,480 of record DF237434.1, on the reverse strand, counting down.
CACAAAGCGCATCGATAGACGTAAGGATGAGAGTCCGGTTTAACAATTAAGAGGCGCACCTGCACCTTCTGCGCTGCCCCCAAAAGTGGCATCCGCAGCCCGCACGGTGAGGCTCGGTCGGCTGTCCCGTCTACTGGCTGGCCCGTTTGAGTGCCACCGCAAGCTTCTTGTTACGGAGTGTGCTTGCCTACAGGGGCCAACGCAGATGCGCACGGTCATATCTTGGACGTTCAAGCCCCTACCTGAGCTGAGTTCATCTCACGGTCTACTCTCGAAGCAAGTGAGAATGGCATTTTGGGGGGCCTAGGGAGAACTACTAAGAGTAGCTTATTCCTTGAAGTCACTTGGGTGTAAACCTCCTCCAATGAAGGACTTTGCAATGTTGAAAGCCACTAATCCCCACCGCTAGCAACCTTAACTCTAACCAGGGGTGCCAGACTAGCCTGGCATACTGAAATGAAATGTTCCAGAAAGTGACGCAGTTTCTACCAATGACACAGCGCAACAGCGAGCCCGATGGCAGAGTGGTGGGCTGTCCAAGTCTTTGATAACACAGCCAGCACGTCTTGAACAATCATGAGACAGACCTGTCATTGCTTAGTAATGCAAGACTGGCCCTGCTAAGCAGGGATGATCACAAGTCTCTCCCCGATGTTCTTTTTCCACGCCCACATGATTCGTCAACACAATGCATTGACTGGTTCACACAACTTCGTCGAAGCATCAAGACCGGCAGCATTTTGCAGACCCGACAAGCTAGATAAAAGTGTGCGACGTTCTTCTTACAACAAGGGCCCATGAGCGTCTCACCTTCGAAGCCCAACAAAGCCAACGGGACAGGCGGCGCTCTCTGTACCATGCGACGCTGTGTTTCTAGTGACTGGCCCACAGCATGGTGTGCTCAGCCGCCCTTGAAGCTGCGCTATAGATGCCATAGGGCTGTGCTAAGGTAATGCCACAAACCCAAACGCTGTAAGAATCCCTGCCGGCTTGTGAAGTTTCTGCTGGCAAGCTGGCGGCACAGCAGTTTGCAAGAAGGACTTGTCACTCAAACAACGAATCCTCGCTGGTCCAGAGGGCAATGCTGTGCGGTTGCCGCTTCAGAAGCTTCTACTAGTTCTTCTCTCACATTTCAAGCATTGCGCTGGGGGCTGGCAGCTGCACCTGAACCGCAAGCGGCAAGCTCTATCCGGTCAACAAATGGGTGAACGGTCGGATCGGAATGACATGGTAATGGTCACTCTCCCTCCAGCTAAGGGGATTGTCGATAGCGTTGACGCCACGGATTATAATCAGCCGGATCTAGTTCCAAGTTTCGCACCCCCAGGGACCGCATGCGCGCGAGCAAGATGGCGTGAATATTGCGAACGACTGGGGGAAATAGGCAGGGGCCGCTTTTAGTAAAGTCTGTGACTGGGGGGTGATCGAACACACTCGAATCACCCCCTGGGAAGACACTACGGACTTGCCTACCCTCCAA